>JAQFZY010001557.1:0-14997 GCA_034696285.1 Hypogastrura burkilli | reverse complement strand
ATGTTTCTCTTCGTTATTCAAACGTTTATAAGTATATCTTAACTAAGTCATGCTAAGAAAGTTGGACCCCCCCCCCCGAAAGTTAAGGCTAGATACGCCCCTGAACGTAACAGGTACATTGAGCCCCCTCACTAATTCATAGTACCTACCGGTGCCGCCAGCACAAAGTTTGTTCAGTAGACTTCACAGCGCCAACTTAAAATAGTGTTTCGTTGAAATAATTCATTACGTAAGACTGTAAGCAACCGTACTCTATACTGTGTAACCAACTATAATTAAGTTGTTTGGAGTTCAACGGTGATTACACTTTTGCCTCATTTTACATATATGGACATTTGTTAGATTTGTTTTAAATAAATTATATTTGCGTATGACCATTATAATTATATATAGTGTATAACACGAAATTTTGAAGTGGGCTAAAGCCCACTTAGCCCTGCGCTGGAGTTGCCACTGGTTACCTAGTAGCTGAAGTAAGTATATTAAATATATAATTCATTCCACTGAGAGCTGCTTTGTTTCCGCAATGAGTACTATACGGTACTATTAAAATAGATATGTACCTGCTCGAAAAAGTCAAAATGCTTAAATATATGACAGAACATTGAGGTTGAGGGGCAGAAATCTGTAGCGGTACCTGAGAATGACATATTGGTAAGGGTTGGCGTCTGTGAATGAAATGATCAATGTCTCCCCTCACCCTTGTTTTTCCGAGGAGCAATGCATCCATCTCTCCTTCGGGCCCAGCATTCCCTTGTCGAAGCGTAAGCTTGCTACACCCGCCCGCATCGTACATGGCCATTCCGGAAACAAGCTGTTGACGGGCTGAACCCTTTCCAGGTGTGCTAGTTGGGGCTCGTAATGTCAAAGGGCCTTTGAGAGCTGGATAAGCGGTTGGGAGTTAGGAGTCCATTGAGCCCTTTCTCCTCCGGAGGAATATCTTCTTGAAAGACCTCACTCTCACCAGCTCTCTCAATGTCACTCTCCGGCCTCGTCGGATTGGAAAGGAAATCTTGTGCGGCTCCGAGCCGACTACGTATCTACGTACTACTCTAGGCACTAACAATGTGAAAGGTCTCTCTCCCAACTTTCACTTCACTTTCGGGCTCGGGTACGAGCCTCTTCACGCCTTCAATGAACGGAGGCTGTAATTTCACAGATCTTGGTCCGGACATTCCGTGGTCCGCTTGATATACTGGAAATCTCTTTCATAGTACAACCCTTCCTCGCCTGTGGAGACGGACTGAGGAAAAATCTGTCCTGGAGTGCACTCAACCACCTCATTGGTGCTAGGAGCACGGAGAGGGGGGACAGCCGGGTTTCTTACCAAGGCCACATATTGCCCCCGTTTATGGTTTTATATGCATTTAGTGGATGACAGAGAAAGGAGAGATTGGCTCGGAGTTATGATGTTTAAAGTGGTGGAGGGGCCTGAGATGCACTTACGGGCCACACATCATACTTCCTCCCCCTTTGTTCTTTCATAATGTCATTTTGTTATGGAAGACTCCTCTCCTTTCTCCACATGGACGTAGATACAGAAGTTAGCCCTTCCCTTTGAGACTCTCCTCCCTGATACAATTAGTAAGGCACTAATGAGATTTACAAGAGTCGGCTAAGCAAATACTGCAGAGCCCTCGCCTCCTCCTCTCTCAGAACAGATAAAAGATAAAATGAAGGCTGGACGACGGGAAAATGGCTCTGGAAAAGTGTTTGCTCAAGCCCATAAAAATAGACTAAGCCACATACATAATATGGACAGAGGCCTACGGAGGGAAGCGTTGAGAGAAATTAGCCGGTCCTAAAGCAAAGGATCAGAGGGCTCTAAACGGGCCCATAATTAAAAACAAGTTTTGTAACTCCTTCCTTTCTTCCCCGAAGTTAGTTGTAGGGGCGTATGAGGGCTGTGCCTAGGTATGGGAGCCGTAGAGAAGGGCTCTCATATTGGATTTCATGTAATTATACACTCAGTTGTCACTCACTTGACTGACTCCGCTTCCTCTCCAACATGTTCCTGATAACTTTCTCCGCCTTTCACTGGGGCTTCCTTGTGTGGCTAGCTGGAACTCCACCCAGCCTCCCCTCCTCAGCCAGTACAATCAAAGAGGAAAGAAATTCATTCTGCTCAGATTATCACTCCTCCATAATGCACAGGCCACACCATTCTGGGGGTCCTTGGCTTAAGTCTAAATTGAAAACGCTTTGAGCCAACATGGGCCTTCAATGGACACGAAACCAGAGCCTGAACTGGGGGCCGGGCCTTCTCCTAGGTTCCTCACTATCACTCCTCAAATCAGGGACGCACAAAAAAGTTGAACAATGGTGGAGAGAAATCTTTTGCCAAAAGAGAAGTGAAGGGAAGTCAGTAAGGCGAGAGGATAATGGTCAATTGATATACCGGCCCATTATATTCTGCCCGGATCTATCGCCTTATTATCTAATCCAGGGCCTCGGATCTACTTTCTTATTATTTCCGCCTTTGTAGCCAGCTCAGATTAATCACAACTGTCGGTGGTGGGTAGGAATAGTAAATCTGTGTAGCCAGCTAACGACTCCCTCCCACGTGCACCATAACTTGGAGGCTGGGCTGTGCCGTGGTTTATGGCAAGCCTCCACAGACTGATCAATACCAGTTGATCCTAGCCTAATTTAATCTGACAGACTAACCCTTGACATTTCCAATTTTCCTCCAAAATGGAGAAGGTCGTATAATTTGTTTGACTTTTCCCTAACGTCCGTTGTCACATGAGGGGACGAAACTACGGAAGTTCCTCAGGCCAAACAAAATACAGCAAATGAAGATATTGTAACCAAGGATTATAAAGGACAATATTCGGTCACCCGCACCACAAACGGAGCTCCAGCTTACCAACAGCAAGCTACAACGTGACTGATTGATTTGGGTACTTTGATGTTCCGTGGCCCCAAAATATTTGGGGCTGATTCCATATCAAATGCCAAGGACAGAGAGCCCAATCCGTCATCGTTCACCAGGATCCACGTCAATTCCTCGCTAGATCTAGATCAATTTCAAATCCAGGCCAGAACCTACCTACTTAATAATGGAGCCACGGGCCTAATGATCCCGAAGAAGGACAGCACACGGACGAACACGTGACCCACCCCAAAGCTCAGAGCAGTAGGACTAGGAATAATTGTATCCGAATTCGGACTCGGAATGACGGAGCAGGAGAGATTTGCAGACGGAGCTCCTACGTTTATGTACGTGTAGTGGGGAAGACGATATGAGGACAAGTCGTATACCCAGACACTTGTTGAATGTACGAGAGAAAGGAAGTACTAAGAACAGCAAATTCGGCTCGATCCTTACAATCACATTCACATGTAGGCACACACTGATTTTCCCCGGCAGGGAAAGTATGTAGAATGTAAACAGTTTCCTCCGTTTAAGGACTGGGTAGGCTCCAGGGTGGTGGTATTGGGTGATCGAAAGAGAAATGACATAAGCTCTTCCCTGAATTTTTTTCAGAGAAAGTTTTCCCTTTTTTGAAAGTTGAGTCACATGGTGAGAGAGGACGCAGGCTCGAGCCCGGAACAGCTTCTCTTCCTCAAAGGACGAGCACTCTGTTCCCGGCTCTAGCAACAGGAGTTGACTCTCGGAGCACAGCTCGTGGGTCAGAGATGACCGCTCAGTCGGGCCTTATTTCCCAAATTAAGTATTTAATTACTTTCTCTCCGTTCTCCAGGGAGTCTTATAGGAGTGTTTATTTCTGGGGAATTTATAATGTGAGGAGGAAGGGAGTTAAATGGTGAAAATGAGTAGTCTCTGCCTACAAGGTCATGCCGGTGGCCGGCTCGTGTTTGGGGCCAAGGAAGGGTATAAGCTAGGAGATGGCCTATAGGAGCTGGTGGAGCAATGTAGGCCTGACTGTCGAGGAGCAGGGCGAGGAGGAGTGAAAGTGGAGAGAATCTCTGAGTTAGATGAGAGGCAGGAGGCGGAGATGCTCTGGAGCTACGAGCTACGACTTTCTCCCACAATCTCTCCCCTCATATTATTAGATCCTACGCGTGGTTGTACAGGACTCTGTTGGCTTGGCGCGCAAGCTCCTCCTAATAGCTCATCCCAATTTCCAATCCATCAACTTTTTCATATTTTCACATTATCATATTCCAATTCGGCCCTCTGCCGCTCCCTTATTAGTTTCTAATGAACCTCATCGTACTCCGCTCCCCTTCAAAGCCTCACCTGGAGTCTCTCTCTTCTTCGGCCCTTTCTCCTTCCCAAAGTAAGCCTCTACTTTTGCTTTCAGGAACCGGATTCCGGTCCGGACTTGAAAGGAAATGGAGTTGAGGGCCGCCAGCTCCCTTCACTCACTCCTAAATGTGAATAGATATTGATGGGGAGCATAATGACTTCTCTGGAAATCCTTTGCTCAACTTAAGGAGTACAAAGGAGGGATTCCAAAGGAGAAATCCAAATGAATGGCTGGATGGAACTCGGTGCATATCATTTCTCCAGGTTTCAATTACATGCAAATCCTCTCCAATGTTACCCAAAATCTTGCCCCCTCAAAGTTTCGACTCAGAGATTATTAATATTACCACATAAAAAGATGCTGACTTCATTAAGTCAGGATGAAAAGTTCCAAGGATTCATACATTTGTTCCAATTACTAGCGGATAGCCGACGTAATAGAAAGAAGGGGTGACCGTTCCACAAAATCAAACATTTCCTCTTGTGGAAAAATTTTCCCTTTTAATACCTCACAAAATCCAATAATTTGTATTAAACCGTGCGAATTTAGAAGAAAATAGGACATATTTAGATTTGTTCCTTCCAATTTCCTTATTTCAACCAAAATTTTCTCCTGCGTTGCGTACGGACGGACGAAAGATTTGAGACCCATGGGCTAACCCATGGTTTGAGACTTATCACAATGTACGGTTCCTATTATGGGTTACTATCTAACCATGCTAACGTTGAGACTAGATAAGATGGAAGGAGGCTGGGAAGTGGAAAGTGTGCACAATATGGAATTGCCAAGAAAAACCAGCAAGGTTTCTGCTGGAGTGTTGGATCAGTGCCGATGGGAATTCTTTTCCTCATTTCTTATTGATGCATCTAATGCATTGTAGTACCCGGACCAGAGTCTTATCCTTTTACCCAGAACAATGCATTAAAATTAGATTTTCCGTCATTTCCCTCTACAGAAACCGTAAGAAACGTATGCACCGGAAACGTTTCACAGTGACATTATCAACTCTTATGACATTAGAAATAACGAAATATTTATTGAAAATTATAGATTTTTTTGTACCTTTACTTTGTTTGGGTTTACAACTTGCACCGTATCGTCGGCTCCAGTTCGCCAAGAATTTTTATCTGGTCGTACCCTCACACTCCCACCACCCCCATGCATTTTGAAAAGAGTGTAAAACGTCGTTTAACTGTTGAACAATACTCCGATGTCCCTAACAAGCAAGGGTCTTTAACGCGTAGAGTAATATTCCGACTCTGATTCTGCCAGTTAATTTGCCTGAAAATGTTACAGTGTCACTTTGAAACAGACAATTAATTGTAATTAAAATTCTCCACTTTATGTGACCAGTAGTAGTAGACTTGTGTCACAGACTAAAGGCGAGACAAGGTGTTGAAGTAGAGGAGGGCCGCCCATTCTGATACATTTTAATGCAAAATAATCTGCATAGAATAAGCTTTTGGGGAGCCCATAGCCGTACTTGTGAATCTCACCTATATCTGCAGACTCATTTGCAGGGATCTTGTCCAAAAATACCCTGTTCTAGAAACGGAGTCGGATACATTTCTACTCTGCACTTACTGCACGTATAGACGAGGCATTGAGAATCCCTCACAGACCTCATCAACTAGTTTTCATTTTTTCAAATGAGAGAATTTTTGTTGGACAGTTTCCAGTATGACAATACGCATTCACCTTAAATCCGCCAGATCGGGATGACTCCTCTTTTTCTCTCCAAATATTTTGGGGAGAGACCCGCCTGGCTCTCAGAAATGTTTGTTCCCTAATTCAGAGTGACGGGTTGGGAGGGAAAAGGAATTTTCCGGTTGGGATAATAGAACTTTCTTACCTCGTCGTAGGCCTTAGGATAGGTACTCCGGACGGAGCCTCCATCACTTCCCTTCTCGCTCCCCATGATGACTCGGGCAGAAGATATTATTAAGCGGATGGAGGAACTTCCGATTTGAGGAAGGAAAGTCAGACTTAGCTCGGGCAGGAGACTGTAAGCGTATTATTCGGCAACGAACTTTGGCCAGGAGCTGGGTCGGGAGGATTTGAAAGTACGGATACCACCTAATGCACCTGTCTCATGATATTTTCATCAGGGTCAGGGGACTGTCTCTCCTCTTCTCGCAGTATTAGCTAGCGTATTTGGAGACCTTGAGCCGGATCTCGACGAGCACAATCTTCTGTTATCCTCTTCCCCCCAGACCTAATCCTAATCCTTTGTTTTCTATGGAATTATTCCATGGCTTTAGGCACCTGCTTAACAAAGTGACGGAGATCTTACCAGAAGTCAAATTCGACATGGAATTTGAACTGTTATTGACAGGCCTGTTAGGAGGAGGGTTGCTCAATGCAAAAGGGTAAACTTTTTTTAAACTCTTAACTCCAATTTGAACTTTGGTGAAAAGCTTCGTTAAAACTAGGACCATGGCTTCGGTCCGTGTCAACACTTTCCCATGCACAAGAGCTAAATGGAACTCAATGCTGGGGAGGAGTGACGGGATTTTAGAATAAAAGCATCTTATTGTCATTCTCCATCCACTCATTCATTATTCAACTCAAGTCAAAGGCTCAACTGTAACTGTAGGAATCAAGACACGGTGACGCGGCCTGGCTCATTATGGAATTACGGTTTTAGAATCATAACAATATGAGGTCCCCAGTATGCTTTCCCGATACAATCTGGCCAATTTGGCCGCCCGCCCAGTCAGCCTGCCTCCTCTTCGCTTACGAGCCCATCATCAGTCCAATAATAACGGTGATAATGCGGCTAGGCCTGCCAAATTTCATAACCTCACTGGATTTAGACTTGGAATAGGCTTTCTCCTTTTTACTAATTATCTGTTTTATATGAGGATGTGGAAGTAAATGTTCCTCAAGCGTGATCAACGGGATGCCGTAAATATCAGAAACAAGGGAGGCTATAGGCGTCTGTATCTTCCTTTTACTCTTTAAATCATGGGGACGGAATAATAATCCTTTTTGGCACACTGGTTGAGTCAATACAAAAATACAAAATATCCAGTAAGTACGTATCATTAATGGGTAGGGTTATAAATAATATCGTATGCAGAAAGAATACACTTTACGAAAGTGGATCAAAGCTCAACAAAGTACGTATAGTCCCTTCAGGATTTTGAGTACGTATACGTAGAGAGAGCGAGAGAGCGAGAGGCGGATGCGGTTTAAAATTGAATCAAAGTGGAGTTTCCGGTTGTTTGCTCTTCCGACTCCCTCCGTGCCGTCTTCCTTGACCCGAATGAAGATTGTGAACATGATGAAGTGATGGGATTGGGAGTGGGTAAGGTCGGATCTGACTATAGATTTCTTGATCCTCACCTATCGAGTCAACGTCACCTAATTCCACACAAAACGGAAAATTGTGTTACTTAACAGCTCCATATAATTGAATATTCACCCATCCGACACTGACAACTTAACTGTTAAACTAGCCGGCATGTGCCTTTTCGCTGAACGATCAATCCATACGAGTTCCTGTTCTTTTTGATTAAAAGACTATTGCAAATGGTTCACATTAAATGTGGAGGAAAGTTTCTGGGCGCAGCAAAAAAAAGGTACTACTAGGTAAAATAAGAAAACTTGAGTGAGTGGATGATATTATATACTAAGGAGGAAGTTCCGCATAGCGCAGTGATGGAGGAAGAATTCGATTATCTCCAGTATTTTTGAAATTAGTAGATTATTACAGAGAAGGCCCCACTATAGGCCATGAGCCGGGTATTAATCTTGGGAATTGCGGGAATGGAGCTACTTGGATCTTACCGTCACTCGAGTTGGTTGAGGGCAGGAAGTGCTCATTCTTGACAGTTTTCCGAAGTTTCCTTTTGTACTTGAACTCCCGGGGCAGGGTGTAGGATCTCGGGAGTGACATTTGACTATCAATATCCGATGGAATTCGATAGGACTTGTAGATCCCGTCCTTGGAATTCGGAGTCCGTCTCTTTCTCCGGGTCGACTCTGCCTCCGGCTCCCTCATCATTCCCCCTTCACTCAAGTCCACCTCGTCCCCCTCCTCGTTCTGATATAGTGGCTCGTAGTAGTTGGCCCAGTCGGGCTCCTCATAGAACCCCCTCCCACCCCCGTAGAGGAGGTATTGGGGGTCAAGGAGGAGCTCGTTGGGGTTGGAGGGCGGGATGATAAGTGGGGGTCGGGGGCTGGATTGGGCGGCAGAGGGGTCGGCCCGGAACCAGGGCTGCTTCTTGGGCACATGGCCCGTCTGGCCCGGCGCCCTCATTTCCTCCTCAATCCTTTTGAGGTCCTCCAGTTGCCCCTGCTTCTTCCTCTGGAGCTTCTGGTGAATGTCGGCCCGGCTGGGCACCGAGTCTTCGTTCTCACTGGAGGTCGGGCGTTTCCAGAACGGGTTATGCATGCGCCCATTAACGGGGTTCCCGGGTCCGGGGAAATTAGTAGCTGATGGGAGATCAGGCTCAATGACTGGAGGGGGCGGCGGGACAAATGAGCTGGGCTTCTTCTTCTTTCGCTTCATGGCCGGGTTGAACCGACAGTTGAAGACCCCGGGGACGTTGGGATGATGGATGTGATGACCATTAATTTTATTGTAGAACGGCTTCCGCCCCCCTTTCTCCTTGCTCGCTTGGGACTGCTGCTGGGGCATTGGGTTCAGGTTCCCGGGTAAGCCGCCGTTCTCACACAAGGCCGGATCACCACGTCCGGCCTTCCCGGTCTGAAGGACCTCGCAGGGGGACACTGAGGCCGCGGAGTAGTAATTCCCGTTCACTAATGAGGAGGACCGACTGTCACGAGTCGAGGGATTGGCTGTCCCGGACTCGTAGGCATAGCTCAGCTTCTTCACATGAAAGTACCGGTAGTAGAGAGACATGAAGAGGAGGCCGACCCAGAAGGCAGCAAAGACGATGGAGATGGTGAGGTCCTTGTACCAAAAGTCCTCTTCCCGGACCGCAATCAGCCAGACCCCCAGGAGCAGTGTGTTCTCCAGGAACATGGTCACGTAGAAAATGATGACCTTTTGCCTGGAGTTGACTTCCTGGACGTTGATGTAGCAGAAGACGTAGACGGCCGAAATGATCACGGAGTAGCCCATCTTCTTCAGCGTCGACATCTTCTCCCCATGGAAAATGTTCTTGGGTGAGATGAGCCACATGAGCATGCTAAACCAATGGAGCACGATGACGAGGAAGACCCAGTTCCCATATACTGTGGCATAGACTGCCAGGGCCAGGACCCTTGACGTCACCGTTCCCAGTCTCCAGAGGAACTGGAAGATGACGCCCAACCACGTGAGGACGAGCTTGTGGACGTTCTGCCGTCGGATGTTCTTGCTGAAGGAGGCCAGGGCCCAGCAGACGCTGAAGAGGGAGAGGGCCGTTGAGACGATCGTGAGGTCAGTCACTTGGTCAGGGGACGTCTTGAGGCAGATCAAGTAGAGCTGGATGATGAGCATGGGGGCGGCCTCGCAGAAAGCGTGGACGAGGCGGAGGAGGCACAAGTCTCGGACTTCCCCCTTCACAAATCGGAGCTCCACGGGGATGAAGAGCTTGAAGTATCGCCAGAGCACGCCACAGAGGGACAAATGGAGGAGAATAAGGACGGACTGGGAACAGGGCGGCTCCTGGCCCCGCCTCTCGTTCACACTGTACCACTTGAGGGACAGGACCTGGCTCACGACCATGGAGAGGAGGATGAAGACTATGGCAAGGACCCCCCACTCCAGGGCCCCCTCCGTCAGGAGGGAGTAGGCCGCAAGCACGTCAAACACAATGTCACAGAAGTAGGCAACGAGGCAGATGACGTTGAAGAGAGCATCACAGATGGGGAGGAACTCCTGGGTCTCGACCTGGTAGCTCTTTGTCGGCGGCGGCGGACTCTCGTAGTCGTAGCCCCCTGGGCCCGGACCATACTGCTCCCTCACGCTCCTGATCCTCTCATCCCCGGCAGTCCGCTTATGTTGGGCCCTGCTGGTGGAGCAGGTAGAGCTAGTGTTCGTATTACTGCTGTTTAGGCTCAGGTTAGTGTCCGGCGTGGTCGGACTATGGGAATTATTGGAGAGGTCCTCCTCGTAAGTTAGGACGCGACGTGGGCCTTCCATGTATTCATGACCCATCATGATGGCACAGCCAGTCCAACTGCCACTCACGAGTTCAACGGAATAACTTATTTGTCGGAGACAGGCCTAGGCTCTTCCTTCTACACAAAATGTCACTCCGGCCTCCTCCGGCCTGATTACGGAAAATGCACTTCCGTTGTTTTGTTGTCATGATGGGAGCCGATGTCCTTCCCCTGCCTCCTCTATCTGCCACTCACAGTTTACGAGATCACGTCATTTAAAAGTTGGTCCTGGAACTAATTCCCGAACCTCACCAATTTAGTTCAGAGAACCGAATTCGGAGTCTGTGTCTGAGTCCTTACAAGGCACATGACTGTGAGGGCCGGACTTACTTCATCCCAGTAGTAGTACGTACTAATGAAATGGAAAAGAGAAGAGCAAAAAAAAGCACATTCTTTGAGTTTCTCATATCCAAGATAGGCACGGAGGATGGAAAATGTAAATACAATAGAAAGGAAGACGCGGCCATGTTCTGCCTCACGACGACGACACCTGAACTCCTACCTGCAAAGGTATTTTACCTTAAGGGTGTTCCATCCCTTATGCTCTCCTCCCTGCCTTCTTGCCATCATACAATCCAATGGATTGGAAAAAGCCATCCCTTGGCTTAGAAATGGAGCTCCTTATATCTAACAATTTGACTATGCTCTCAGCTATACAAGCTATGTATGTACAATACACATCCTCTTGTACAGTATACTACCTGAGATTTTCTACCTTCGTAAATGCTGCTCTCTGCATTTTTCATATTACTCAATTTCATGCTCATAAGAGCCCGAGATATTTAGAGGCATTACTCCGTGCATTGTGTGGTTGGGAGGAATTTGTTATGCCAGACCAGCACCCCCGCCCTCTGGTCCCAATGCAAATGAAATGATTTCTTTAAACCTTGACAATCAAACAGGCATATAAATATGTACGTATTAGCAGCGGCGGGGCGAAGATTAATCGTAACTTTCATGTAGGGATTAGGTACCTACTATAGAAGAAGGAAAGGAAATGGAAATTATAAAATCTTTACTTTTGTATACACTAATGCAGTTTGGCCGTAAATACCTTGGTGATTTCCCATAAGGGCAAGACCCACAAGGGCAAGCGGCTTGAGGGCGAGGATTATTCCCACAAGGGCAAGAGGATGAGTAAAAATAAATACAGTGCTGCCAAACTTTGTCCTGACGTATGTCGTGGTGTAGAGATGCAGGGTGAATATTTAATTAAAAAGTAGCAGTCAGTATTGGAATGAATTTTAGAAACGGAAACTACCTACCTGTCAATATTGAGATAAGTACGGATACTTCTGGTATTACGAATATACACATAAACGTAACGTAAAGATCACGAATCACGAGTAAGAAAATACTTAATCTATTGAGCCCTAAATAATCTATGATGATTAGCTACAATTTATACAACTTACTCACATTGCAATGCCAATGCTACAATACCTAACACATATTGTGCCTTAAGTGGGGAAAAAAACCGTTGTCTTCAGGCCGCTTGCCCTTGTGGGACTTGCCCCTATGAACCCAAGTCAATACCTTTGTCCAAAATTTTATGACCCGTCTATTTACCATTGGGTGTGACAGTTTCCGAAAGGTGAAATTTGATTTATCATATCTGAAAGCCTCGATGCTCTAACGGAAAAATCGTAAACCTTGGGCAGAACGGAATTTCTCGTTCCGGGCCCTGAGAACCTTTTGAGAACGTCAAAGTCAATAATGGACACTTTGATTGCTTATGGCCAGGCTGGAATGCCAGGAAATTCTTTTCATGGTGTGGTTTCCCGTGAGAATGAGAATTAGGATGAATTTCGGAATTTAATTGCAAGTTCGTAATTCTTGAAATACTTTGAACTCCACCGTATTTAATATTAATCAAACCGTTAAGTTTACTACAGTTTCGACTTGCAGTAATAGGATGGGCCAGACGAATACTAGGTACGTATCCCTTTATTTTGGCTCTGGAAACTAAAAATAAATAAATTCTTTAAGGAATAGAACGGAAAGTTTCTGAACATAAAAGCAGAGGGTGTTATTTTACGCGTATTTATTTATCCTATATATTGAATTTATATCTGGCACCATTTAATTGATAGTTGTTGTCCTATGTGTATCTGGTACCGCGGGCTCCATTTTATATAGACCATGACCATAAGCATACGTATTATAAGTTTACAACTTTTAATATCATAGAATCGACACGCTTTCCGTCTCTTGTATTAACATCAATAGAATATGTAAATACTGGCTCATAAACAAACGTGCACTTTTTACCATATAATTTGTAATCCCATCGCGGACTGTCAATAAAAGTTGTATTGAACCATCTGGATCAAATGCATTTAGTAGTATTGCCTTACATTTTCCTAACTAGGCTCACCTTTACTCCTGGTCCTGGATTAGTGCTCCACTCGTTTTTCATTAGCATGCGTTATGAGTTCAAATCATCTCTCTTACACAGGTACTATGTACTTCGATATGGGGGAAGTTTATTACAGCCTCGTATTAAACAATTGATTGCTTTCTAAAAGATATTATTATTTCATTATCAAAAACTAGCAGATGCGACTACTTTTAATTAGTGTGAAGTTTGAATCTGGTGGAGATACTCTCCCTCAATTTGAGCCTAACCTTCAACTCTTCGTCAGTATACATTTTTGGGTAGTAATACGGATAAGCAATGTTCACAGCTTGTCTCTTCCAGAGTGAAATAGTTATATTTCCAATATTTTGTATATTTTCGGTAAGCTTTCCTTTCATACCTTCCATCTTATCGCGGGAAATATCCACTACAAATATTGCGGAGCTACAGGAGATTGGATACTTTGCTTGAATGCCAAGTAAGCGTTCTTTGGTGTGATTCCAGATTTCAAGCGGGCATTACTATCCACAACATTACTTTTCACAACAGTCCCACGCAATATTCGGGTTTGGGGGCTTTGGTTTCGGCCATCATGTGCCACAACAAGGCTGGTCCGGAAATCCGCCACCATCTGTGCCTTCACAGTCAATTTGGCCTTCGATTCCAAATATACCGACTCTCAAGCCAAGCCTGCCACTTAAGGTTCCCAGTGATTTAAAACCCTCAATAACTGGCTGGGACACAGCTTACAGTAAGCCAATAATTGATGCGTCCTCAAAATGTATCGTGTAGTCCAGACTACCTTCGAGCAATAGAGATGAGAAGATTCATTTAAGATTACCAACAGAACCCTATAGTTGGAATAATTTTGAAATTTTAGTTTTTACAAATAAAATGAGTTCCAAATTGGCTCCTTTTTTGCAGCCTAATTTTGACAAACTATATTTTTCAGATGTGCCGTGTGGAACTTATACAGTCCATCCATTCGTAATTGCCCGTATCAGGTACAGATCAGGCGGGAAGTCGGGAGGCTATGGAGGCTGGGCAGAGAGCGCTACGTCGGGCCAAAAGTCAGAGGGATCCAAGAAGAGGAGCCGAAGTGCCGCATTTCGAAATCAGTACGGGCGGAATCGGGGTAGAAGTTTCCAACTACCGGAAGTCCACCAAGTCCCAGTGTCGTATCCCCAACCTATAACATGCGATTGGAATTTTCGTGTATGAATTACAGATATCAATACTTTTTCAGTCGGCTTTGCTATCCCTTTCCTCTTTTGAATAATTGAGAAGCTACGGAACATAAATTCAAGCCATAGTACCTCAATTCTATTCGAAGGAATGAGAAATTCAAATAAAGGATAGATGAGTCCAGAGCCAATTCATTTCCTTAAAAGGTATTGTATAATTTATGCCTGGATTCGGTAACAGAAAAATATATGACATTGCTTGGCAATAATGGGGCGAAAGGGTGAGAATGCAGATTGCAGAATAACAAATCGTAGTACTCGTTCCATTCCTTTGAAACTTTGGTGTTCCTAAAAATTATGCTAACCGTGAGTTGGGGATACAGGGAATTCGGAAGCTTGTTTTCTCAGGAAATTAGGACGAGTCCAATGGGCCTAGGCTTATTTAATCCGGGTTCTGGTCTTGGGAAATGGCGTGGCTAATCCTAGAGCACTACTGCTACTCTGGTACGATTTCCCCATGTATGCCTTCCTCTGTCTCCCACAGGCTTCTGGCTCGTGCAAACTCAAGTTTACATGCTCCTGGTTCCAGATGCCTGCTTTATTCAGGTGTGAGGAGAACTTCATGGAGCTCACCGATGCAGACACCTTCAGATACAAGTGAGTATGAGTAAGGACTTTTGGCCATAATCCCCCTTTCCTCCTTTGATAAATCGGGATAGGGAAAGGATTACTTCTCACTTTTACAAGGGAATATGGTTTTTGATCCCTCTGCTCCCTGGTTCCTTTGCATATTACTACTAAGTAGTGTCGGGAGCCCAGGCCTAATTTCATTTCTCCAAGATTTTACGTGAACAGTTGAGATTCTGCTTTCTGAGTACTTCTGGATTAGATAGCATGTGCCCTATTGAGATTGGGGTTTATACCCAAGCCGATAATCCGTTCCCAAAACAACAAGCTCCCCGATATTAAAAACTTGGGAATGGCTGTAGGTGTATTGATCTTCCAGATAGCTGACAAATAGTGTCGAACACATTATAGTACAATAATACAAGTAACGACCTCGCCTTCGGCTCGTGTCTTATACTTGCGCACGCGGCTCCGCCGCTTAGCGAGGTTGGCT
>JAQFZY010001556.1:0-14997 GCA_034696285.1 Hypogastrura burkilli | reverse complement strand
TTGCAATTGCAACTTGTAATTGCAGTTACAAAATCTTATTTTGTATGTCATTTTTTAGGCATTGAAATTGTACTGATATTGTACTATTGTCTTGTGTGCTTTCATTTGGAAGTTTCCTCTTAATTTTTGAAATGTAATATACTATGCATGTGAATAGTGTCTACAGGTACAGTATAGTATGACCATTTAGCGACGCCTATTGTTGTGGCTATTACAGATAATTGACAGACACTCGATAGCCGAACCATTGGTTTGGAGCTGGTGGTGTGATCCTCCGTTAGCTATCCTGGCCCCCTGCCCCTGGTTTAATAGTAATTTTATGTATGAGGCATACAAAGTCCTAAGCAAATATTCATTTCTCACATCCCATACACATTTGTTTTATTGCGCTGGCCGTGAGCTGTTAGCTGTGACTGTGAGGGCAGGAAATCTATTTACGAGACCGGCTTAACGCTGCAGTTATCTACTAGTGAGAACTGTAGGCGTTGGTCCTACAAAGCAGCCTAAATACCTAGGTAACTAGTAAAAAGTACTGATAAAGGTGTTAATTTTATAGTTATGGGTTGGCACTCCTTACTGTACTACAGATAGTACTGTAGTTTTACCATAGGTTGAGGTTGACCAAAGCTAAAAGGCTTATTAGCCTACTTTGGAACTATTTCTGATATTTTGCTTGACTGTGTCCCAGCTCAGTCCCAGTAAAAGATTTATTTACACTAAAATTTTCCTACCTTTCGTAATCATTACAGGTTTCTGAGCAAGCCGTCCGGGACGGTCCTGAGTTTTGAGCCACTACTGTCAACTTGTCACTGTCATTGAGGAATTACGGCCTAGCCTGAGTCAGGCTTCCAAACATTAGGACAAGAGATTAGAACACTAAGTGACTTACGAAATGGATCGGAATAAGGAGATTCTGGACCACTACGGTGGATCAACGCTACTGAGCTTCCTCTGTGACCTAACCACGCTCTCCATTGATCAAGTGCGTAAGATACATAGGTTCTCATTCTTAAATGCATTTACGATGTACCATGTACCTACGAAGTAATAAGTTTGGCTCATAGGTTGCGATTTGTGGATTGGATTTAATTTCTATATGATGTTTACCAGGTCAACTTTATCTCGTGCCAACTCTTTGCTCTCCTCCTCAGCTACATTATGAAGAAATGGATAAGGAACCCACTTACCCGGCTCTGGTACACGCTGGTCTCTGGGATCACCATTTGCATTTTTTGTTTCGGAACTCAGATCTTTCATATAATTATTTCCGCGGGGCTGAGCTACTTGGTCATTCGGAATACCAAGTCCAGAATGATGCCGTGGTTAGTACAATCATATACCTAATTGGCTCTATCAATTCGTTCCTTGATATTCGTTGAACTCGTTCCAAAATAATTGTGTAATGTAATAATATGTAATTCATATTAATTATAATTAAATTCATTAATGCTGGGTGCTCGTGGATCATAATCAAAATTATCATTAATGCTACAACCTGAGGATTGATTCAGGCGTCGTATTACGTATTAATGCATCAGTTCAGTTTCAGTAGGTATTTACCTGCTTTAAGATTAAGATCGTACTGTTTTTTAGCGTTTCAGTGATAATAATATTTTATATTTCGTTATACCTTCCAGGATTGTCCTAGTTGCGTCAATGTGCTACCTATCCTTTCTTCATATTAAGCGTCAGTTCTTCGACTATACTGGCGGGTACTCATTGGACATTACAGGTAGGTAATTTATCATAATTACACGTTTAAAATGGTGCAGGATATAGGAAAAAAAATTTTCATGATAATTTGCATGGGGATTGTCCATTAACCTAATGAACTGTTGCGCTAAAGTGTTAGGGGTGTCCGTGACTGGCGTCTCGTGTCTAAAATTTCGTAATTAAAAAGTAAAATAATCTAATTTAAGCAATGCAAGTCTCAAAATCTTCTCACGGATATTCGTGTTTTAAGTCGCGATATCTTTTCTGGGCTCATTAACTACTTCTAACGAGATCTTATTCAATATATTGATATGGAGTGTAGTAATAATAGTATTTACATCTCTGATTTTCGCGACTATAGTGTGCTTGAGCGCAATATTTAAGATGAAAATGCGGCGCTCGCGAATGGTATGTCGAAATTTATGGCGATTCTTATTTACGTCAACTTTTCCCTTATAGGACCTATGATGGTTCTAACTCAGAAAGTGACGTCTCTGGCGTTCTCCATTCGTGACGAGCTGGACCAGAAAAAAGAAGATGACAAAACACAAACGCTGACAGACCTTCAACGGCGCTATGTGGTTGTTGAGATCCCAAATGAACTCAAATACTGCAGCTATATTTTCCAGTTCCAGTCAATGCTCGCCGGACCCTTGGTCTTCTATCGGGACTTTATTGATTTCATCGATATTAGTGGGGATGACCCACCGAGTCCCCTCTTCGTAGTTGCTCAGAAGATCGTGTACAGCGTCTTCTTTGCTGTGCTATTCATTAAAGTTGGACCTAGTTTTGACTGTCAGAGAGTGCGAGGTTAGTTAATGAATCAACAGTACCCACAATGCGTCATGCGATTTTTACACGTATTATACGCTAATTTGTCTTAGATCCTGGTTTCCTTGCTTCTTCCGCGGTCTATCAAGTGTTCTACCTGACGGTGGCAACCACATTAGAACGATGCAAGTACTTCCACGCTTGGATCCTTGCAGACGCTGTTTGCAATATGTCTGGCTTAGGATACGATCGTACAAAGGGTACATGGGACTTGGTCTCGAACGTGCATGCCTTTGCATTCGAACTTGGACCCAATTTGAAGGAGAGTTTGGACCTCTGGAACATTGGAACAATGAAATGGCTTCGACACGTAGTATATGAACGAAGCCCACCAAACTTTCGAACTGGATTGGTCTACATGGTCTCTGCGTTCTGGCATGGATTCTATCCCGGATATTACGTTACGTTTCTATCAGCAGCGCTCTTCACCTATGCAGCTAGATCAGTAAGTGTATGAAGTTTCGTTTGAATTCTGGGGTGACTTGTATTAATTTTAACTGCAAATAATTACTACTTTAACTTTTCAGATGCGACGGAACTTGCGACCATTCTTCCTGGGTGGGTCCAGGACGAAACAGGCATACGACATTGGAACATGGTTTACGACCCGGGTGGTTCTTGGTTACGTTACCTTCTCATTTGTAGTTCAGGATTTCATTCCAACAATGAATGTTTACATGTAAGTTTCTCTCCCTTGTAATGAAAATATTTAGAATAGTAACACGGTTTGAGTTCCAAATAATTGTAATTTAAGGAACTGGTACTTCTTCCTCCATATCATAACGGTGGTTGCAATGCTGATCGTGCCAAGCCTTTCAAGACGTTTCAAGAACCTCAAACCTGCCCAAGCCCTTCCTTCAACCAGCGAAAAAGTTGGAGTCTCCCACCCTAAGTCAAATGGGAATGGAACCATTGGGAACGCTACAGTTCTCAAGAACGGGCCGGAAGTCAGCAGTCAACCAAATATTTTTTCTCAAGCCATTCATGGCCCTTCTTCCGTCAAGTCAATCTTGAGCGTGGCTGACAGTGTTCTCCCCGCCAAACCAATTCTTGTCGCTAGCCAGCCCGTGCCGGAGCCTGAACAGGCCTTCAGTACGGAGGAATCTCAAAACAGCGCAAACGAGGAGATTTGGCGAAACTTTGTCATTACCTCTTCGGCAGTCAGCAATATTTCTACTAGTATGAGTGTTAAATTGAAAACCGGTTGAACTGACACTTTAACCTCTTCACTACCAAAGTATTTCTCTAATAGCGTAGTGTAGCTACGTAGTATAGGTAAGTCAAGAGTCACAGGTAAGCTCACCTATAAACTAGCATTTAAGTAACTTAGAGCATAGGGCATGGTAAATAACAAAAACTAATCGAAGATTTTACAGTGTCAAAAATTATCGTGAGATTCTCTTTTTTGTCAGATTTCAGATTACAACTATCTTTCATTCTTGCGTAAATATTTTTATTGTGAGAATTAGAATTTAGTACCCTCGTTTACTCCAAGAAATGTATTGACTGATCAAAGGAAACGAAAAGCTAGATTGACCTAAGGCAGGGACAGGGGTGAGAGGAATCCTTAATTTATTCTTCTAATACAATTATTACATGTGATCTAATTAAGCTAACGTATGTTTTTCGTTGTTATTTTTTGAATATTTTATATTATAGTTTACGATGATGAAAGTAGAGCTCAGAGCGTGATGTGCATAGTAACTTTACCTTTACTATGTAGATACATACATATATTCGTTTCGTAATAAATGCAAACATTATTTGTAAAACGTTCTTATTGTCTCAATCCGAGTCCCGGTCATATTCACATAATGTCAATGATAACATATCGACAGAAAGTCAGCAAAACTCAACATTCAATTTAGCGCATGTGAATATATGTAGTATTTAGCGATTTAGTGATGACATGAGTTCTGCGAAAAATATTTATTACTCTTTCAATAGATATAAAAATGTGTTTTAAAACAAACTTTGTTTCTGAAACAATAGTTCATGACAATAGGCACTAAGAATTAGTTTTGCATTTGATTTTCGACTACGCATCTAACCAAGTAGACAGTTCATTATCCTAATCCCAGGGGATTGGTGATAATTATGCATGATTAAGTTTAGCACTCAGCGCGACCTATTCATGACTCATGACACAAAACGCATGAAGCAAAACTAATGACAAGAATATATTAACCATCTGCTTTCAAGGTCCAGGTAGAGATACGTTATTATATTTCCAGTATGCGCCTATTCTATTCTACTACCGTTGTATTTACCCAAGAATTAATGGCAGATCATGTTTATTGCATTAATAATCTCGCAATATGAATACGATGGAGGAACGCCCGCCCACTTTCCATCATTTCTACCGCAGCGCAGCGTCAACTTGGTTCTAAATAGTTCTACCTCTACAATATATTTAAGTTGTAAACTTAGTTATACTTATAATAGTGTCAACTGTGAAAGCATATTAAGGGCTACACACATCACTGTAAATTGTAACTGTAATTAAACTAAGGAGAGTGGAAAGTTTTCCGAATGCAATATCAATCTGGCAGGTTTAGCTGTACACATAAAATTCATTGTTTTGCTCCTTGCTAAAGGCTGGCTCTAATACAATAATTTTATAATGTTTCCAATGTATCTGTTATCTTTTACAGTGGAATACGTAGATCTTATTTAAAAATCGAATGGAATATTTTCGAGAAATCTAACTAGGGAAAATCAATTTTCCATTGCATTCGACTTCCCAAACTTACCTGTCAGTTAAAGTTAATTTTCCAAACAATCTGCAGCATAGGAAGTGAGTTGACATACAATACAATACACTCTATCTAAAGTCAAAGATACTACACAAGTCGCAGCAGCTCACAAGAAGAGAAAATACAGAATCTGTTAAAAGAAAAACGTCAAGCTGTTTCCCACTTCCGCCTTGCATAGTGCATAGTGCGATGAGCAGCAGATGATTCAGAGGGCAAATTCAAACACCAAATTCCTTAAAATCCAAGTAATTATGTGGGCTGAGTCTGTTCCTGTGGTGTTTTCACTCTAATTAGAATTTTAGTGCCTGTGATTAGTTTCGTATCAAGAGTCAAACGTAAGGTAAGTGAACGCCCAGGCCACTAGGCTCGCCCACACCAAAAATGGGGAAGGAAAAGGTCAAGGTTGGGGTCCGGGTCCGACCGCTGAACTCCCGTGAAAAGGCACTCGTGACGACCAATGGGTCAAACTCCGGGCTCATTATTCAGGTCCCGGCCTCCTGTAGCACCCAACTCATCCTCTCACCCCCGACCTCCGTCACAAACTCCAACCTGAACAACAATAATGGGGCCGGGAAGAAGCCCTTTACCTTTGACCACGTCTTTGATCAGAATGCGAATCAGGAGGAGATCTTTCTGCCGCTCGGGGAGGACTTGCTTGCAAGTGCTTTTGATGGCTATAATGCATGCCTTTTTGCCTACGGACAGACCGGAAGTGGAAAGAGCTACACTATGCTCGGGTCAAGCGAACAAAGGTAATAAAGTGAAATATGGACTAAATATCTAAATGTATTATTGACCATTTGCCATTTGCCATTTGTCATTGACGTAAATATTTTCCCATTTATTTTGCAGGGGTGTGATTCCTCGTCTCTGTGATGCACTCTTCAATAGGATTGCCGAAGAAATTTCCGCCCCACCCGACTCCTCGACCAACGAGTTCAAAATTGAGGTATCCTATATGGAGATCTACAATGAGAAAGTCCGTGACCTCCTTGTGGCCAACAAGACCTCCCTCAAGGTCCGTGAGCACTCAATCCTCGGGCCTTACGTTGATGGACTCTCCCTCCTGGCTGTCAAGTCAGCCGAAGACGTGTCCGCCCTTATGGCCGAAGGTAATAAATCCCGGACAGTTGCAGCTACAAATATGAATTCGGAGAGCTCGAGGTCCCATGCCGTTTTCACGATTGTGATGACCCAGACCATAACGGACTGTGCGAGTGGGGTCAGTGGGGAGAAGGTTAGCCGGATATCGCTGGTGGACTTGGCGGGGTCAGAGCGGGCGGTCAAGACGGGTGCAGTTGGAGAGCGGCTGAAGGAAGGATCTAATATAAATAAGTCCCTAACAACACTGGGCCTAGTAATCTCAAAGTTGGCGGAAGGAAGTATAGCATCGGGATCCACTAAGGATTCTAAAACGTTTATACCGTACAGAGACTCGGTCCTCACCTGGTTACTCAAAGATAACTTAGGCGGAAATAGTAAAACCATTATGGTGGCAACCGTCTCCCCGTCTCCTGACAACTATGAGGAGACTCTGTCCACCCTGCGATACGCTGATAGGTATGTTTGATAGCAGGAACAAGGCACACACTAATTGTATAGGTAATTGTCTATAATGGTAATCTATAACCGCTTGACATTGATGACTGTTACAACAGGGCTAAGAAGATCGTTAATAACGCCGTCGTCAACGAGGATCCAAACGCAAAGATTATTCGAGAGTTACAGGCAGAAGTTAAGCAGTTAAGGGAGTTATTAAAGAGCCACGTTACGGATAAAGGACTGAATGAGCAGCTAAACCAGGTTAGGATGAATAATTCGTACTTACTCTAGGTTAACAGTAACAAGCGGTGTACAAATGTGATTTCTGTGATTTAATATTGAGTTTTCACACTTGTGTAAATTCACATCCCGTTCAAATACATAAATCACATTTACAATCACAGGCATCCACACTGATAGGAACTATAATACAAATGCTAAATTATCAAGCTCGCTAATTTTAGAGTGAGAAACTGATGCGTCAAGTGTCGGAAACATGGGAAGAAAAGCTGCAGCGATCCGAGCAAGCTCAACACGAGAGACAGGCAGCTTTGGAGAAAATGGGAATTTCCGTTCAACAATCAGGCATTTCGGTGAGCCAATGCAATATAATACTTGTTGGGTTATTTAAACGATTGGAGGTAATTTACAATATTTATACCGTACCGTACGTGATATAATTTTTGTGGTTTATAATTTTGTAAAGGTGGAGAAGGACAGGTTTTATCTGGTAAATCTAAATGCGGACCCGGCCCTGAATGAACTGTTAGTATATTATTTGAAGGAGGACAAGACCATTGTTGGACGACCGGAAGCGGCTGGTCCGCCGGACATACAATTAACAGGACTAGGGATTGAGACTCTCCACTGTGAGCTCGTCATTGAGCCCGATCAAACCCTCTACTTACTCCCGTACCCTAAGGCTCACACGTGTGTCAATGGGGAGCGGGTCGTGGAGCGGCGGAGAATCCTTCATCATGGTGACAGGATCCTGTGGGGAAATCATCATTTCTTTCGACTCAATAGTCCAGTGAAAACTTCCTCCTCCACTACTGCCAGTTCTACGTCAATTAATTCAGACCTTCCGTCCAATTTTGCAATTAGTGGTAAGTGAACACAGAATTAATATAATAATCCATAATCCGTGATCCGTGACATACTGCTAGAACAATTTGTAGGTAAATACTAATACTACTGGTACAGGCTTAGTTCTCTATGCCTAGATCCATACTGCCTACTGCTATAATGTGTATAGCTAATTTGACACGAAACTCCCAAGTCGTAAAAAGTGCAGGATCGCCAAAACTTAATTAGACTTTCACAACTTTCACTACGTCCGGAAAGTTTACCGAACTGAGCTCTTTCCTTTGCCTGGAACTTGGTTCCAAAGAATAAGTCACCCCTGATGCAGCTCACATGGGGCTATACGGTATGTAGTATTCATCTGTGAATACGTGAATATGAATATTGTGAGTGCGAGAATACTAGGGAATAATTAATAATTCAACCGCAGACCGCAGCCTCTCCTCCAACTCCAAACCATTTTCTGGCAACACATTTGTAAAAGTTCGAGTTAGGAACAAAAGTTTGCACATACTTTTCCTCATTACTGAAACTTTTAGTACATAAGTATACTGATGTAAGACTATTTTCGCGTTTTTTATTTTTGCTTATTCTATTTCTAGAACTAGATTAGGTTAAAGTCAAGGCAAATTTATTACTATTTAGTTAGTCACATCAAGAAGTAACCGAAGACACTGTTTCAGATATTTAATATTTATTAATCCTTTTAGATGAGAGTCTTGGAGATGGAAACGCCTATGAGCAGGCATCAGCGGAGTTCTCAATGAAACAGTTAATTACTTGTGATCCTATCCATGAGGCTGTGGCCAAGTTAGAGACAAAGCACAAAAAGGTGAAACATCAAAATAATTGTGATATAATATTCGCAATATTACAAGATATTTGCTTTATACTGTATTTAACAGGAACAAAAATTTATCATTTATATGTAATAACAGAAGTTAAATAATTATTTGGATATGTGCCTGACAGGACAAAGAAGTAGCTCTAGAAAAACAACGCCAGGAACTAGAGCGGCAGTTCAACGCACTGATGCATGTTATAAGCCCCTCATCCCCGCTCCCACCGTCCCTTCCCTGGGACGCCCAATCCTACCTCCAACAGCATCAGCAGATTCAGCAACATTCCGCGACCACAAGTGTTCAACTTGTCGCTGCCCGGAACACAAAAATGACTGAAGGCTTAAAGCTTCTCAAAGAGTACTTACTCCGAGCCAATCAAATGGTACGGGAGGCCAGTGAGATTGCAAGTGCAATGAAAGTATTTGTCAAGTACAGCGTTACGCTTCTAATTCCGCCCAACAACTTGACCCCAAATCGTCCCAAAGGTGCTTTGGTAAGTTCGTGTTTATTTCATTTCTCTTCATGGATTCGGTGGAGACATCAATCTAATTTTCCGATTCACAGGTGACTGAGCCCTCCATTCGTGCAGAATATGAGGGTCACTATCCACAGATCTGGTCCATGGAGAAGCTTCAGAACCGGCTGGTAGACATGCGGGAGGCATATGAAGAGCTCGGGCCCCAGGCCGAAGAAATCATTGATCCAATGGACAACGGACCCCCTGCCGCCTTTTTTGACCCCGACCAACCAAACGTCCTCCTTGGAATAGCCAATGTTTTTCTCCAGGTACTCTTCTACGATGACGTGACACTCAAGTATCCTGTCCCTGTTATAAATCAACAAGGGGAAATTGTTGGACGTCTCCACGTGGAAGTGGCCAAGGTGTCGACTGGAAAGTTAGAAGCCTCTCCTCCGGCATTGTCAAAGAGCAGTCATAGTTCCAAGCCGGATAGCTCTCTCTACGAGGAGTACGAGGATGAGGAGGAGGAGGCGGAGGGTGAGAGTGAGCCAAGGACAATTACGGTCAAAGTAACTGTGAGACATTTGGCTGGCGTGGCTTCGAGCCATTACGTCTTTTGTCAGTGAGTACCAGTAATTCCTTGAGAAGTTCATGGTGAAATTTGCCGGACTCAAATTATTTTCTCCACAGGTATGTCTTCTGTGACAACCACGTGGTCGTACCACCAACCTCCACCACCTCTGTAGTACGATTCGATCAGACCAAGTATTTTACGCAGCAAGTGTCTGAGGAGTTCATTGACTACTGTTCCGATTCGGCCCTTTCAATTGAGGTTTGGGGTTATCGTGGAAATCACGTTCTCCAGCAACAAAGCTCCACCGACTCCACTGTGAGCCAGTCAAGTACAAATACTGAAACCAACAATAATAGTGTGACGGATCGCTGGAAGGAAGTAACGTCGCAGATGAAATTATGGGTTGAAATACAAGTGAGTTTGGTACTCTTAGAGATTTAGTTTTTAGTTGAAGTTGTTTAATGTACGTTTTTCGTAAATATAGGAACTGAATGAAAACGGGGACTACGTGCCTGTGGAAGTTGACTACACGCCTGGAGTGGCCTCTGGGACCGGTGGAGTTCATCAACTGAGGCAAGGGCTCCAGAGGCGGATGCTCCTTGCTGTAGAGACAAGCGCAACCGTTGGTCAGCTCCCAATTGTTTGTGATGAAATTGACCAGGTCTCACTGGGAGCTATCACAATCAGGTAGGAATGATAAAACTTAAAGATCAAGCTTTGGAAAACATGCACGAGCTTAATGTTTTATTGACTTTCTTTGCCACTTCAGATCAACTACGC
This sequence comes from Hypogastrura burkilli, assembly GCA_034696285.1. Classification (NCBI taxonomy): domain Eukaryota; kingdom Metazoa; phylum Arthropoda; class Collembola; order Poduromorpha; family Hypogastruridae; genus Hypogastrura; species Hypogastrura burkilli. The sequence continues at coordinate 4,416 of JAQFZY010001556.1, read as the reverse complement.
TCCAGAGGCCTCTAGATTCATATCAAGAAATTGACCTATCAGTCCTGCGTCAGAGGCATGTTTTGCACTAACTTGGGAAGGCAATAAAAGCAAGACTAACTTTTATAATGACAAAACTTTGACTGTTTGGATTAGATGGGGTGAGGCCTTAAAGCGACGTCGGAACTACCTGGACAAGCAGTTACAGGACCTTGTGAACAAAGCGGAGAAGAGCACAGAGGAGCATACCCGAGAGAAGTCCCTTGTCACGCAATGGCTTACTCTGACTGAGGAGCGTAATGCTGTTTTGGTCCCAGCCCCAGACTCTGGTAAAATCTCAAAACATATTTACTTTTTCTAAAAGGTTGACCTTAACTTGACCCCGATTTTCTAGGTGTACCCGGAGCTCCGTCAAGCTCTGCCTTCAAGCCAGAGCTGGGAATGGAAGAGCACATGCCAGTAATGTTTCTGGACATTTCGGAAGACGTACTGTCGGCCGACTCCAGTCCACACTCCCCGCCGCTAGTGACTGGCCAGACGGCGGGCCTAAATTCCCTGCTTCCAAAGGAACATGATGCTCAGTTTGTACCGCTTCCAATGATAAGGAAGTCTTACGGAGATTTTTATTCTGCGTGGAGTGATCAAAGGTGAGTTCGCATTGGGATTGAATACAGGCCGTATTAGTTGCGCGGTCATATAGAGTACCAACTATTTTATTTTATATTTTTTTAAGAATGTCAACTGAGAGCTGGGCACTAGTGTCATGGGACAGCTCCGTCCATGACTGCTCCCAGCTAAACAAACCAACCCCTCCAGGAGAAGTGATTTATGTGATACTAAGGATTGCCCTCCGTCTCTCCCATCCTGTCCAAATGGATTGTATTCTTAGGAAGCGCGTCTGTCTATTTGTTAAGAGAAATAGGTAAGGGACAACGAAATTATAATTTTTCTTTAAACGCAAGAATTAAGAAAATATATTTCTGTAATCTATTAGGGCTTCTATAACTGAGCGGCTCAGAGCTAGGTTTTCTCTAAAGAAGTCGGATGACCTAGAGCAGGAGCGCAACAAGAAGAAAACTGGAGTTACATATCAAATAGTTAGTCACTTACCCAAGTCCTCTGAGCAGCTCGAAACACGGGAGTCACTGGCAAACTTGGCCGTGTCTCACGGAGAGTCCTACATTGGTAAGAGCAGATAATTTTCTTTACCACACGCCGTATGAGGCAATTCACAATACAGATTAGTTTCTTATACTTTCAGAGGAGTACCTACGCTCAATCTCGGCCGTTGACTCAATCCTGAACCTGGACCGAATGAGGCAGTCCGTGCACTTACGTGAGGAACAAATGAGAAATCGGCCCCGAAACACGCTGAACAAGGCTCATCAGCAACAGAGGAGTTCCAGCTCTACGCTGGCCGTTGGGGACTTTATGAGAAAGACCCTTTCTGTGCCTAACATTTCACAACTGTTCCAGAGCCCGGTCGGCAGTACTTCCAAGCTGGTTCAGGAGAATGGGACGGGCGGGCATGTGGGCTCAACCAATGGGCAGAACCCGACAGCCGGGAACCTCCTCTTAGGAATGGGGGATGGGCTCTCAGGGGGCTTCCGACGGTCAAAACCTATACGATCAGAAAGCCTATCAAATCTTTCCGGATTCAAAAGCCCGCCCAGTTCAGCACTGGCCAGCCCAAGCACAGCACAGAGTCCTCAGCAGTCAAGGCCGAGTTCTTTGAATTTGGGTAATAATTTTAAGTTATTTGTGTTATTCATTGCAAGAAATATTTTGTAATACTTAATTGTGGCACATTACAGGTCATCCCGCCGCAACGCCTGTGACCAACACGACGCCGCATGGGAGCAAGTGGACCACAATGATGACGACCGTGGTAGAAGAGGAAAGTAGCGGCTACGGGAGTAAGTCCTCAGAGGACTCTCCTACGACAACTGGCTAATGGGGCCGTGCAATAACTACACAGTAGAACTGTTTCACCTTACTATGCAACATGACTGCTTAGGCCCTCCTAGGCACTCTCTCAAATACTAGACTTTTATATATTCCAAGCATCATCCGCTCTGGCAATATTTACTCCAGTACATAGTTAACATTGGTAGCTGAGTTTCCTGCATTATGCGCAAATCCATGTAGTAAGACTGCATGGACCAGAACCAGTAATTCCTGTAGCCAAAGCAGAGGTCAAGGGCAAGGAGGAACGATAAATACAGTGGTAGAACTGTAGTCTGTAGTTAGCGCACAAAGTGATACTGCTGCGCGCCGCACCTACACAAAAGCACTCGATCCATTGCCTCTGTAACTTTAGTGAGGCGTTACTTAATTACAAACGTTTACAAATAACAATTAACTGACTAATCTCTCTGAATTAGGTACAATGTACAGCTAGCATGTAGAATTAGAAAGGACTCACAGACGGATACAAACATCACATACGTCAGCCATTGTATAGGGCAGAAATGTTTTATTTATATTTTATTTGTGAATTATAGTAACTAACCTACGCCGTTAGTTTTATTTTAATTTAAAAAAGAAACGCAATCTATACATTCCATTAACACTTTGCCTGTTTGTGGACTAGTCCCTTGTCTTTGATAATTGATATAGGAAAACCCATTGTGAAGAGAATTCTTATGGTTGTGCCAGGGTCGGGATCGGGATTAAGAATACTTTGCATGTAGAATGCGGTAGTGGTAGTAGATGATTTCATTATGATTGTATTGTCTAGCGTAGAAGACAGGAACATGGAATTTAACTAACCTTGAATTCAAATGGCTTGTGAGTGAGCTTAATTCTGAATTTAAGTTCCTGTTTGCCATACTGAACAAATGCAATAATAATACAAATATTTTAGGGAGTAACGCTGAGCCTTAACGCGTAAGTGCAAAGTGCAACCTAGTGATGTACTCGAAACTCGAAGCATAGTTATTGCTGTGTAAACAGAACTACACCGTAATGCGTACTGTGTATTTTAATTAGCTGCTAGTTTAGTGGCGCAAATAATAAATTGGAGCACGCAACAATTATTAGAGCAAAAATTCTATGAATATGAAATGAAAAAGATAGGATACGGAAAGTAAATATATTGCATGCGTTTAGTATTTTTTTTGTGAACCATTGTGATTGTAGAATATAATATAAAAGGACTATGAAATAAATACATTTTGAAAACCAACCGGAAGCATGTTATGCTTATCCTTTTTTTATTCAACCAATTAGAATTAAACTTCCAGTAGGTACTGTCTAACAATAACAATACGTAGTAACAGAAACCAATTAATTTTACTTTTAAATGAACAGGTACGAGAGTCCTCGTTAATGTAAACTGAAACTACAAAATAAAAAAGTTAAGGCAATACGCCAAGTCCACGGCTAAAGTTTTGGAAATAATGTAGAAATAGCATTACTACTAATGGAAGTAACAGGAAAATTCATTATAAATTATAATACGTCTGCCGTATTCCATTAAAAGAAATCAAAGTGTTTTAACTGAAGAAAGTTCTCAAATCCAAAGTTATAATAATCTTTTACTTGAATTGTGCTTGCTACGTTAGGATGAGTGGATGAGAGGAAGTTTAGGAATTACGATAGTACGCATGCAACCATAAACCTAAAACTCATCGTCTGGCGGAGCATCCAAGTCCCGATAGCTTATAATTGGTCGGTTCCCGTCCCCCCGACCCCGATAGCCACCAGATCGTCCACGTGGAGGGCCGGAAAATCCGCCGCCGTAAGGCTGGTAAGGCCTTGGAGGTGGGCCTCCGTATCCACCGTACCCACCACCAGGCGGCCCGCCATACCCTCCATACCTGTCAATGTTTAAGCCAATTTTGTACCCCGGAAAAATAGACATAGTAGGGCGTAAATCAAAATTACCGAAATCTCTTTCGTGAAATGCGGTATTATCTTTGATTTGCTAATTTTACGTACGGTGGGAACGGTGGCTGATGATAACCCCCTTGATCCTGCATCATTATTGGCTCACGCCTTCCGCCCAGCGGGGGCGGCTGATAGCCCCCTTGACCAACCTCCTTCCGTTCCATTGGCTTCGGACGCTTCGGGTCACGTAAGTAGTTGTTGAAGAACGAGACCTGTAAGGAACACCCCGTGTTTTAGCAACCCATCTAGTTTGAACTGCTTTAAGTACATACTGCCATTGCCATACCCCAAAACCTCCACCTTTTCCAGGGGGGTCCTCCGGCATGAATTCTGAGGGGGTGATCTGACCAGGAAATTTATTTCGCGCGCAATTCTCCATCACATAACGCATATCATACTAGGCCACTTCCCTACGCCGCTTCCGGCGTCTTTCGAACCCGCTTACAACTTCTAACGTTCACGCATTGTGCATGTCTAATATTAGTTTCATAGCCTGAATTTCCAAATGATGGAAATGAATATTTGATGCGGTGAACGAACATTCAA
>JAQFZY010001555.1:0-15008 GCA_034696285.1 Hypogastrura burkilli | reverse complement strand
CGAGTAATTTGAAGAAGTTTAATATTAGTATGAATTGTTGAATTTTTAAGACCAAACCAGACTCCAAGGGAAGCAATTGTTAAGATACGTTTTAGATGTGTAAATGTCATTCTATAGGCGAGAGCCTCAAAGAAATAAAGACAATATTATTATTATTATCAGAGCCGGTGGATATAGGAGGAGTTCGGTTAGGTTATTATTATTATTTGGCTCTGTTATTATTATTATTATGTCAGAGTAGAACCATAAAGTCAAATGGTACAAAACTCAAAACATAGGTTGATTCAGTCAACCGTTCTGTTATAAGCTGTAATTTTAACGCCTGATTATAGGGAGGCTGGTGTTCGACTCCTTTCCAATCAACACATGGAAAACGCTAAGTCTGTTTTATCAGTTCTACGCCTCTAAGTATTTCAGATCAGATCAATCGAACGTAGTTTAAATGTGGAAAACCTCTACACCGGTGGAAAGTTTCTCAAGCCGGAACAAAATCCTCTTGATTACGATTCCAGATTGCTGCTATAACAACACAATTGTTTAGGCTGTTAAAACCTGCGTTCATGGATCAGTGTTGTTTCAGTTTATATGTACCGTTAGCTTGCTCTACTTTTTAAATATTTCGTTAGCTTGTCGCGGTTTCTCTGTCAGTTAATACTGTTTATTTGACGGTGCCTTTCAGATGAGCTTATTGAAAAACGATCTCCGTCTCCCTATGGGAACTGCGACACTCCGGATACAATAGTCAGCTCCTCTTCTCCCGAGTGTGTTTTACGGGAGACTTTCCATCCATTTCCTGGTAAGGTAGTCTTTATCCTAGCCCGGCCTGCTCTCGCTAAGGCCATGCTATATAATAACTCCCCTGACGATTTCACATTCACAAATCACAACATTTCCAAATCACTCTGAATTCAGGTTTACGCCTAATCGATGACGAGGAGCAAGAGACTAAATGTAAGTCGGAGGACGACAGGGACTCCCCCGTCTTCGAGCTTCTTAAACCGGTCCCAATACGACCAGTTCCAATACTTGGTTCTGCCGGATCAGCGGATACGAGGGACACGGTAAGATTCCCTGCCTTTGAGTAGTGTTGAGTGAGAGGACGTGGATGGATGTTAGTAATGATTTTATTTGGACTCTTGGATTCCAGAATAAGGAGAACGAGAACGGGGTCTCTGACCTCGTCCTCTACAAGTCTAAAACTTATAACCCACTGAAGGAGAATGGTAACATCACCGTGACCCTCACGTTGTCCTCAAATACGGTTGAGGATATTGGTGGAATTCTTAGGAACTTGGCCAGCATTCTGTCCATCTCGTCCCCTTCGGGATATCAAGTCTTGGAGCGTACAGGGAGCCCTCCATTCCAGAAGCACGGGCTCTACACTTACAGGAGTAAGGATGGGAAGGAGGCAGTTGACATCCAGAGCATTCTTAACGGGGCAGCCAAGTTTTGCCGCCATTGTGATGTGGTCGTGCTAAATAATATCATAAAGAAGAAGTCAGCAGACCTTCCCGGTGTGCTTGTGTCCAAGGATGAGTTAGGGGACGGGTCGGATGATCTCTACTTCTGTAGCTCAACCTGCTTCATGCAGTTCTCCATGACACATGGGATCAAGGTCACTTCAGAGAACAAGGTCCCTTAATTCACATCCCTGCACTTGCTTCGCTCATAGAGTCAGGCCTAACGACAAGTGTAATTATTACGCAGGTTGGAGCTGTCGTGAATCACCCGAGTGACGAAATCAAGTTAAGTAGTAAAGTGGGACGGGCAAAGTGTCCCAAAGATACTCCAGAGGTTCGTGTTCCTCTCTGCCATTTAATGGGTCAAGTCAGTCTGAGCCTTGGATTACATAGCCCTGCCTTTCCTTTTCAGAAAGAGGCTCTGAGCAAAGAGTCAGCGGAGAGGAGCAAGAGAGCTTTGCCTGAGGATCCTCAAGCCACGTCTCAGTCGGAGGTTCCGAGTAAAAAATGGAAAGGAGTCCGGTACAAGAACTGGACCGTGAACATCCAACCTCATCAGAAGTACAAGAAGCCAACGGATAGAGAAGTAACAGAGGTACGCGATCTGTGTTGACTATTCCCTATATTCGTAATTCTAACCGTATCCAACTTGGAAAGCGTCGTCAGGGACTCTTAATGTCAGTGTAGAGATATTTATCCCAAGTACTACTCCGACTTAGAGCTCCGCAGGCTCCGGCTCCTGCTCCGGCTCCAGTCAGTTGCAGACGGCTCCGGAGCCGTCCTCTTTATAGTTTTAAGAAATACATATAAGTAATTCTTAAATTTACGTCGTATTGTACATGTCCTGGCTCTCATTCAGTCACAACTCACAGCCCAATACACACAAGCATGTACTATATATGTGTATTATACTGTACAGGTTAATACCTTACATAAATTATGCACATGTCTGTGTTATTTAATGCTAGACGGTCAGTTTCTGACCTACACGGGATGCTCTACTCCTCTTTCGCATCTTAGCGCGCAAAACATTAATTTGTATAAAATGCGACATCACAACATAAGTTAAATTCAGAACTTATTGTGAACTCAACAAGTGTCCAAGTGGTAGTTTTCGTTTGTTCGTATTAATAGTGTAAGTTCACGTGCACATAATAGTACAAAATCAGGATTAGGAGTAAAAATCAGGAGTACATTATGTATTTATTTGCAGAGTGAGCTCATTTCGTAATTTCCATAACTAAACTACTATGGTACTATGTATATAGTAGTGTGTATTGTACTAAAGGTTTCCCTTTCTGGCACGAATCCGTAATATATTCGGTGGCTAATATTTTTATTGATGATAAAGCATTGTTTTGGTTAGGACACGACGTTTATTGAAGCTGATCTACGTCTTTGATGTTTAGCTAAATATATTAATCTGGCCTGTCAAGAGACTGTTGACAATTTAAAAATTGATCCATCGATTGTCGATTGTGTCGACTGACTCGGTTATTGATGACTAAAAGTATGATTTGTTGCTTTAGGACATTTTCGTTTTTTTTTTGTTTATCGTTAAAATTTGGTTCTAGCTCGGAGCCGGCTCCGGAGCCGGCTCTCGGCTCTCGGCTCCGGCTCTGCAAAAAACCGGAGCCGACTGTTTGGCTCCGGCTCCGGCTCCGCAAGTTTCGGAGCCGGATCTGCGGGGCTCTAGATCGAATCCGACTAGACAAAAATCAAGCTCTTATTCTTATGATTCAGCTCCTGTTTCGGATGGGGATTACTGTTACCCCTCCAAAGATGCCGGACGACACTCGGATGTGTATGTTCTGTAAACAGATTGGGGACACAATTTCGGACGGCCCAGCAAGGTAAACATCCCACCCACCTGTCATGTATTCCTCCGGGGAATATTTAAATCGTCACCAATTAATGGGAAATCTCTCACCCATTAAAGCAGATTTCCTCACCAGGGTTCGTATCACCACAAATCACTTTTTTTCTATCACCAATTAAATCAAAGTTCTCACCAAAGAAATCATAGTTCTCACCAATTACACAAAATTACTCACCAATCATTTTAATCTTATTATGAGTGAATATTATTTATTAAGTGAATGTAAATAATTACCAAACACAATTGGAGCATCAGGCACGAAAATCCGGTATTAATATATCTTTAGTACTAACATTGCCTTGAATCAATCAGAATACTAAATAACTAGATCAGTGCTAAATCACTATAACTGGCTTCACTCGTTTTAACCACTAGGATATAACTTCAAAATAGCAATTCTAAAAATTTCAGGTCCCCAAGTGCCCCGCAGGGTCAAGATTGAACATTCACTGAAAGCGCTTGGTCCTGATTAGGTATAATTGTCCTAACTCGTCGCCATTAACTCAAGTTGACCTTGGATTACTTTCACAGGTCATACCTGGGTCATAAGGTCCCATTTTCCTAATTAGACGATTCCTTTCAACATTCCTTGTGATAGCTGGATTAAGTGTATCCGAATCCGATGCTAACTATTGTTGACTCCATGAGACCAGGAGGTCATGGGGAAGTCGGGGAACGCTTTGTCATATGTAATCTTACTCTCCAGACTCGTATGATGGTTTTGATATGTCACACGACATTGTTTGGTTAGGTTTACCCCAGGTGAACACTTCAAGATCGCCACATGACTCTCGAAGGTCAATATCGAAAAATCGTTCCTAGCGTATTACCCTACATGCCCTAGGGCATTCAAAACCGATGCTGTCTCAAATTGACCCAAGGTCAATGCCTACCTTTGCTAGAGTCAAACTGGGCCGCATTCAAATAGCGAAAGAGGCTTCCCGCTTCTTTTGTGTCCCAAATACCCGTCGGCTTGCGAGTGTTCTCACTAATACATAGTTCTGTTGCCTCAATGTCTAAGTACGAATTTAAACTTTTTCATTAAAATGGTCTGTTGTGCTATTGCAAGCTGTAAGTCAACAGTGCGAAACTGAGGTGTAAATTATCTTGCTTTCTCACAAGTTTCCGGGTGGCAAAAAGGTCCTGGCAGATGCTGTCCCTTATCGTTAACTACCACTATAAATAACAGTGCACACTAATACTGACCGTATGCGGAGGCTTGAGAAACGGAAAAAACTACAATATGAATTGGGAAAAATAACAATATGAGTAGTTATGAAGTATAATACCAAGACTCAAGGCTGTGTTTTAAAACACAAACAAGCAATATACTATATTTAAGAATAAATTATTATATTTAGTCCAAATCTCTATAACCCAGGGGAATTTTACAACTTCCGGGAGTACCTACGGTTAAAGTCTCAACGGCCCTAAAGTCAGCTTTTGACGTAGATTCTAAATATCAAATGTACAAGTTTGGCAAATGACCCCTTGACCCCTTCCCGCGAGATAACAGTAGGTGGATAACAACAGTTTATGAAGATTACAAAAACAAAGCCATGCGGCACATAAAATTCGTCTGAATCACGGGATAACTTTTATAGAATGCAAGTCATGATTTGAACAAACCGTGACCGCACTGTGACCCCTTACGGGTGACCCCAGAAGTTCAACCGAAGTCAATTCGACTCAACCATGGCATGTGACATATAAAATTGACAGGTAGGGCACAGGGAAAGTAGATATACAGCTGTACACATAATATGACCCATTTCTGACCCACTGGGAACACCGGAAGGTCACTCTGCGTCAAACCGACCACAAAATGTACCATGTGTTATATGAAAATAATCATACGGACCTAGGGAGTCTGATTACATGTGACTAACCAGTTTTCCAAAGTTACCGGTGAACCCATGCCTCCGTGGTGACCCAAAAGGGTCGCCCAAGGTCAACTTTAGTTATTTTTAGCTTCGGATGCCTCAGCCTATGCAAGGTCATAAGCTAGAAACACTTTATCGATATCGATATATCCAAGCATTGATCTCCTCATTATTAAGTAGTTTGCGAGGATTCATTTGAAGATTAGAGTTACCAGAAAAACAAGCCAGGGATCATGTGGGACGAAAACAGCAGCTACAGATTCCAAAAACTTCAAACAGTCGAAAAAATGTATATGCTGAATTAGATAACTTACCAGAGTCCCGTAGCATTTTATTGCTGCCAGGCTGTAGTAATTAATAAAGTCAGAAGCCTATTCAGGGCCGGCCTTTACTACGGGCGAACACGGGTGCCCGCCCGGGGCGCCAAATTGCTCATCCGTAAATTGTAGTTTATGAGCTTGACAATTGATTTTAAAAAACTGAAACTTAAATAAAGTACGGCATTAGGAAAGACACGAAAGTGTCCTAATGTGAAAAGTCCCGTTGAAAGAGTAAAACAAGCGTTGCGAAATAAGGATTTATGTTAAATTAGTAAATAACTCGAAACTTATTAAACATTCGATTCGCTCATTCGCCGTTGTCTTTACCTCAAATCCCGGGGAATATATAATTATCCGGAAAAATATGCATACTTTAATTTCCCAAAACACCATAAGTGCTACGAACGTTTTTCTTTAGTATTACCTAAAAAAAGTTAATCCTTCAGATATTTCTGCGACGCTTGAGAAAGTCAATTTTGATCTGTATCCAGAATCAAGTAGAAATTGAACATTTCATGCAATGTGTACATCCACATTTTAGGCAAGTGTTAAAAGCAGAGATAACGGCGTAAGTGTTATCAAATTTAATATACTTTGATTGAGTTGATTTCATAATTTAACATAAACCCTTTGTAACGCTTGTTTTAGATTTTTGAACAGACTTTTCACCTTGTGAGACTTTTGTGTCTTTTCTCCTTTTCTGACGCCGTATTCTATATGAATAAACTAAACATTTTTACAGTGAGGGAATTCTTCTTTCTAACTTCTTCCAACCCACCCACGAAGTTGTACAAATTCACTAGTGGGGGTAGAAACTACTATCGGTGCTAAAAATTGTGACTTACACGTGCCTTCGCGTTGAACTCCTACCTAAAATGTGGAAGTACGCATTGTATCACATACTCGATTTCGACCACGGGCTGTATCTTGATTCTTGATACAGACCTCAATTGACTTTCTGAAACCTCGGGAGATTTTTATATAAGAAGATTTTTTATGTAGTATTCAAATAAACTAGGGAGAACTGAGAACTTAGTGGCATATGGAGGGTTTATACGGGTTTGAGATTTGGGGGGGGGGGGGGGTTATGATGATTTATAGAACTTAAATATGTTTGCCTAAGCATTTTCGTACAATTTACGTATAGCATTCTTTCGTGATTTGGGATTTTAAGTAGGTACGTATATTTTCCGGGAGTTTGATACCTTATTTTAGTTCGTATATATGTACAATAGATGCAGGTTTACTAGAGCAACCATTATTGGTTTATTTTTATTGTACTGCTTACTATGTCAATATCCACAGCAACAAAGGAATACAATTCGTACATTGCCATGGCACCTATTGTTTGACCTATATGTTGCATCCGATGCTAAAACGCAGGCCCTCCCTGCAAAAGCCCGTTTATTCTTTCTTCCGCACATTTTACGACATAAACTACAGTAAAACTTAATTTCAAACATACGAGAGCAGAATGCAATGTAACATTGTAAATGTCGCAATAAAATGACATAGAATTCCTTTTAAAAAACTGTTACGGAAATGTTCAAAACCTGCAAATATCTGCGAAAAAAGGGTACCATTTTGAAATGTTGAGCGTATTAAGTATTGTTAATTTTTGTGTAAGAATGGTTTTCCGTGTTATTTGGTGTTCCAATTGGTAGGGCCGCAATTTGGTTAGCTCGCCCGGGGCGGAAAATACCCTAGGGCCGGTCCTGAGCCTATTGCGTGTAATTTATAAAGTAATATAACAAAATATACCAATTGCCCTTGTATCATCTAACTATTATAAAATTATATCAAAGTTTCACGCGTTTTGCGATTCAGGCCGCAATTCTCAACCCACTCCCACCAAATTTCGCATACAAAAAGTTATGATCAAACCTCAGACCGAGTTCGTTGGATAGATTTTTAGGGTCAATTGGTCAGGACTTATGGGCCAAAAACATGACCCCCCTAGCAACGAATTTTTTTGACCTTTGTTTACATTTTTGCGAAATCCTGAAGGAATTTGTTTACACTTTTATATCCGACATAGCTCATAACAACCGGAAACTGCTATTACACAAATTCCAGCAACACCCACGGGACTAATCACAACTTCGGTTAACGATTGGCAGATCACAATCACACGTCACAAATTATAACTTAACTATAGTCATTGGACTTAATTACCTAGTTGCTAATTATGTACCGTGTCACAATAACAAGTTTTAACTTTTAAAATTACGCCGGTACCTAAGAATTGTGATGCTAGATGTTGCAGGTAAGATATAGAAACAATTAAAACAGAAAATAGAAAACCGGACGGTGAAAGAAACTGCAACATCTCGCGTCACAATTCGTAGGTACTTACTGTTTATTCACTAAACGAAATATTTGTACTAATTCGTTGCGAGCGTAGAGCCAACCTCGCTAAGCGGCGGAGCCGCGTGCGAAGTATTAGGCACGAGCCGAAGGCGAGGTTGTTACTTGTAGGATATAAATGAACATAAAGTTATAAACAATACCTTCGTAATGGTTCCTAATGGTTCATAAGTATACCGCTACTATTACTTTATGATTTATTAAATGTTGCAATAACAATTTTGGGACGTTTAGAATAACTGCAGTGTGAAAAATATGTTTCCTCATTTATCGGATGATAAACTTAAATTATATTGTACAAATTAAATGAATAAATTAACTTAAAATAAGATTTAGCTTGGGCTCTTGTATGCCCTCTAATGGCTTAGGCAAAAGCAGCGGGTATTTGTGACGTCACATCTGAGTAAGAGGATAGGGTGAGAAACTAAATGCTGCGTCTCAGTTCGAGGAGATAGGAGGTGAGCATTCCCTGCCTACTTAAGTTCCCTGTTTCAATCCCATATCTGTGAGCCTGAGTTGCAAACTAAAATTTTGATGTACCGCGCATGTCATGTTCAGGCAAAAGTCATAAAAGGTCATTTACCACCCACTCGACCCCCGTTTGAGAGTCAAGTGGTCGATCTAATATTTGAACCTACACAAATATAATGAGTCTAGGCCATTAATTACGTTAGGCTGTATTTCTATGGCGCAAAAGATGCTTTCGTTATTCTGTACTTGCTTTTGTACGGTGTGCGGAACATTTGACGAAAACCCAAATTGCGAATTTTTCGGTTGTAGTATTTGTGTTCGCCACTAAGAAGGTCAGATTTTGCATTCGTCACAAAGACGGTCGGTATGCGTATGAGCATTTTTTGAATATGGTGATTAGAAAGGCCGTGCATGTAAAAAGATAGTCGCACCACCCAAAGAAACAGATAAGGCTTTCTCCAGGAAAATCAACACGCTTTCAGCGTTAGCTTTTGTGCCTACGTACGACGTACGAATAAGATTATCCCAACTTATCAAAATTTTCCAAAATGAACTAAAGCCACTTGCCGTTAATTACTGACAATAATAGGCAGTAGTAGGCATGTAGCCAATACTTTATTGTAACATGCCTACGTGTCTTTAATAAAAAGGATAGCTCATAATAAGATTGAAATGATTGGTGAGTAATTTTGTGTAATTGGTGAGAACTTTGATTTAATCGGTGATAAAAAAAAAGTGACTTAGTGATAAAAACCCTGGTGAGGAAATCTGCTTTAATTGGTGAGAGATTTCCCATTAATTGGTGACAGTTTAAATGGCAGCCTATTCCTCCGCCTCCTATTTCTAAGAAGTCTGATTTTTCTTTAAAGGTTGCTGAACCTAGACGTGGATAAATGGGTCCATCTCAACTGTGTTCTATGGTCGGAAGAAGTGTACGAGACTGAGAACGGGGCTCTTGTGAATTCCGAGGTGGCACTGAAGCAGAGCCTAACCCTGACCTGCATTGCCTGTAAGCTTAAGGGTGCAACTGTAAAGTGTTTCAAAGTCCGTTGTTCCTCCATTTATCATCTGGGCTGTGCCGTGAAGGAGGGCTGTGTTTTCTACAAAAATAAGGTATTTTCCGCCGGACTTCGGATTTGATGGAGGGCTGGACATAATTCTAATGGCCTGACTCCTTTGCTCTTAAGACCATCTTCTGCTCAGCACACATTCCAAAAGGGGAAAAGGACAACGAGCTGACAACGCTCTCTGTCTTTCGTCGCGTTTACATTCAACGGGATGAGAATAGGCAAGTGGCGGCGGTAATGCATCATGCCGACCAACACCACTTGCTTCGTGTGGGATCCCTCATTTTTCTCAGCGTGGGTCAACTCCTCCCACATCAGCTACAGGCCTTCCACACCCGGAATTACATCTATCCCATTGGCTACAAAATCGTGAGTATTGAGAAAGGCTGGATTCCCGAATGGCCTTACGAATTGAATACTCTTGTTATTCATTTCAGATCCGATTTTACTGGAGCATGATAAGGATCAACAAGAGGTGTCAGTACGTATGCTCTATCCATGAAGTGGAGGGGAAGCCTGAGTTCCGAATCACAGTTGAGGAAGAGGGTTGTAAGGAGTGGGTAATCAAGGCCGAGTCCGCCCAAAGAGCCTGGCACCAAGTCCTCGAGCTAATCACAAAGTTGCGGCTGGCGGCTGACAGCATCAAGGTCTTCCCAAAGTTCATTACCGGTGAGGATCTCTTTGGCCTCACGGAGCCGGCCATTGTCAAGGTCTGTCCTTCCTCTTTTAACAGCCAGACTCTGAGTTGGGCATGGGGAGTAAGGTGGGAATGAACTTGGTTCTAGGTTCTGGAGTCACTCCCTGGAGTCGAAACATTGACAGACTACCACTTCAAATACGGGCGAAATCCTCTGCTCGAGCTCCCACTTGCCATTAATCCGACAGGCTGCGCGAGAGCCGAGCCCAAGCTCCGAACTCACTTCAAAAGACCGCACACACAAAGAACGACCAGCTCGAGAGCAACCTACACCCCGTTTCCGGCCTCCTCGAGTGAGGCTGTCTGTCCCTATTCCAAGCAGTTCGTCCATTCTAAATCCTCCCAGTACAAAAAGATGAAGCAGGACTGGAGGAACAACGTTTATCTTGCCAGGTAAAGTGAGCCAGTCCTCACTCCTCCAATTCCTTCAGGGAACTATTGAATTAATCTTGGCTTGTTTTAGGTCCAAGATCCAGGGACTCGGCTTGTATGCGGCCAGGGACATTGAGAAGCACACAATGGTCATCGAGTACATCGGAGAGATAATCCGTTCCGAACTAGCGGAGCTCCGAGAGAAGAGATATGAGATCCAGGTAGGGTTCTCTGTCCTAATCTTCCAGGAACTAGAATCTGTAGCCACTCTTTTTGCAGAACCGAGGGATCTACATGTTTCGAGTGGACGAGGATCGTGTAATCGACGCAACTCTCTGCGGAGGCCTGGCTCGCTACGTCAATCACTCCTGCAACCCAAACTGCGTGGCGGAGCAGGTGGAAGTGGATCGGGAGTTAAGAATAATCATATTTGCCAGTCGAAGGATCTCGCGTGGGGAAGAGTTGTCGTACGACTACAAGTTTGAGTTTGAAGATGATCAACATAAGATCCCGTGCCTCTGCGGGGCCGTAAACTGTAGACAATGGATGAACTGAACCAGTGTCCCCTTGACCGGACCTTGAGCCGGAGACGGAGGCACTGGGACGGAAGTTGGCTTTAATTTGTGGACCATGACATGAAAGTATAAATAACAGGATCTAATCCTGACATCCAAGACAGCCTGCCTCACATCCAACATTGTGATTGGTTTCAAGTGATGTGGAGTCGATGTGAGTCCGTTCCTTTCGGACGGAGGTAATCAGTATGTGACGTACCAAAGTAGATTACAATAGGTTATTATGGAGCCAATATGTTGAGAGCCCTCCCCTCGTTGATAAGCTTCTAGTCAGCCCCCCTTCAGTCCGCTCAACATACATTTCTACTGCCTCTTTTTTATTCCTTGGCTATTAGGTCAGGTTCCAGCACCGTGTTCCACATCCAGAACTCCACCACCTATATTTCACATCTTTGGTGTTTCTCCACTTTTGTGCATAATTACAGTAGTCTTAGGTTAGAGGTTAAGGTGGGCAGTGAGAGCAGAAGACCCCCACTTACAAGGGAGTACTTGATTTAAGTAATCCAGACGCAGATAGCACCGTATACCTGAAGTCCGTACAGAAATATTTATCAGCTAGGGGCAACCTATGTCATAAGTGCCAGGCCCAAAGTCACACACCCAGATTGCGAAAGTAGGATTATTCTAGTTATAAGTAGCTAAGTAAGGTTAAAGGTGTTTCTGGATGAGAGTCCAGAGTCCCGGGATAGTACGCAGTCTATGTCGACTCCAGAGTCCAAGGACGAGAGCTGCGTACGCTACGTAGCAACCCCACAATGGGACAGCCACTCCTCTTTTCGTCGTTTTGCTATCAGATGAATATTTATTTACGGTCAAATTGTGTTATCAGATAATCATTAATATATATGAGAGCTAGCCTAACTGGCTACGGCTCAACTATTCCCTCAGAATTGCTGTATCTCTAGTTCAGAAGTAAATACATATACACGTGATAGGGAGGCAGAGAGTACAGGAGCGAGATATCATCGCCTTGTGTACTAGTACGTACGAGTGTACAGTAAGTGTTGGGTACGTGTAAATATTACGAGTTAGGGATGAGATCAAACAGATTTAAAATAGTTTTGATACAATATACAATACTGTAACCACAGGTGTAAGCGTAATCCTATTTCTCTAATACGTCACTTGTTCTCGACGTACCCGTTCTCTTTCTCTCTGCCAGTGTATAAAATTGAGAGACTAATAAAAAAATACAGATTTATTAAGGCAGCGAAGCTATTTTTATTTTTTTCAATTTTCGGTCTGTCTGTCCTGAGTCGCCGCCAAAACTCAAGAACCACTACTGTACCATTGAATAACTGTTTTCACCATTTCACCAATCGAGTTCTAATTTCCGTATCATGTTCATTTTTTCATATCAAGTTTGACCTCATGTGATCCCCTTGGGTCAAAGTGAAGGTCAACTCGTAATTCGAGCGGTATTATTGTTCAAGTGAGTTGTCATTCGAACCGTCTTACCCACTTCTACAACATGGCATAATTAGGGTTGACCTGGGACAGGTCATTATTTGTGGTTTCCCTTTTGCAAGTGCCAATACCTCATAATCATAACTAAGGAGCGGATTTCGGTTCCGAACCTTTTTTTATGCTTTCATTAGAACCGGACAAAACTTGGTATCTCCACGATCTGTAAGTGTAGCATCTCATACATGAAGTTTGATTGAACCGAATACCGCCGAATTTGGACTTTAAGAGCCTAAAAATCCTTAAGAATCTTATTTAGCCGGATTTTATCTTTTTGACACCTGCAACGCATTTTCGACCATTTTTGTTGTTTTTTTACCAATTACAGAACGAATAACGCCGACCTGCAGGTTGTAATGTGTCCAAAAATGAAAAACCCGAACAATTGCAAGCCGTTTAGGGCCGAAAAACCCGGCGCGAAACTAATATTCTATGTGTAGAGTAGCAGTGAGATACATACATAGATGGTGGACACAACGCACAACCCCTTTACGGAAAGGCCGATCCCTTTTCTATGCATATGCATGTACATATACAACAGGTAAGAGCTGGGAGTGCATCTGTAAACAGCTTGCCGTATTTAATTATACCGCATAGTTGCCATAAACGACTGAGAGAAATATGACAACACGCCTATATGTTGCTATGACAAACAGGAGACTTTGTCTATTCCCAAGCGGACAGGTAAACAGATAACAAATTTTGAACGTCAAAACCGGACGCAGGGAGGTTGTGAAAGAAAGACTAACTTATATAAGCGGATTCCGTTATTTAAAATGCCTAAATTACCCTCTTCACAATCAGCTCTTCTAAAAACCTGGGCTGCTGATGTCAGCAAGAAGCACTTTAAAGCAGAATCAAAATTCATTCATTGCCTGGTAAGTACATTTTATATCTCTTGGTATATTTGGAACAATAAGCACGTCAAAATTAAACTTGAAACAATACGTAACTTTGTATATTTATAACCCCATGTAAATTGTGTGCATAGTATTTAATTTGCCTTTTATTTTGTTTTAGCCCTGCGATAAGAGACTGAACATTACCAGGCTCAGTCACTTGAAAGAGCATCAAGGTTCCCACAGGCATCAGAAGCGATTGAAAACATTCAGCAGCGTGGGTGTAACACAACCGTCTATTTCTACTGTACTGAAGGATAATAGTCAGACAAATTTCAATCAGGATTTATGTGATGCGCTAATTGGAGCAAACATTCCATTTCATAAGCTCAAAAACCCGTCACTACGTAATTTTCTAGAAAGTTATTTAGAGAAGAAGCATAGCATTCCAGACGAATCTACAATTAGGAAGAACTACTTGAAGAAATCTTACGAGAAGGTAATTGGCCCTATTATTCTTTTTTCAAATTTCGTTTAGTCTGTATGGTAATATACTTACAGACTTACGGCATAATCTGACCACAGAGCACTTAGAGATGACAGTTGTTGTCCAAAGTTTTCATAAGCATTGTAATACTGACTAAATATGATCTTAATATTCTTATAATTTATTAAAACAATCTACCATTTAGAGCGTCTGTATTATATTCAATAGTAAAAAAACAATTTGATAATAAAAATATTTTTTGAAAACCTGAATTCAATGTATATAAAACACTGTTTTTTGGGGCCGAAAAAGTATATGTAGCAGCCGAAAAGTACTACTTTTAAGGGCAGAAAACCGCCGAATATCAAGTTTTTTTAGAACCAGAAATCCGCTCCTTACTCATAACCACTGAATGTATTCAAAACTGTTTTTACCAATAGGTTGTTCATAATTCTATGATGTTTAATCAGTTCCCAGTCAGGTCAAAGGTCAATCAGAAACCGCCCCAAGCTCAGTGGCTTAGCAGAATGTGAAACATAATATACCTTAAATGTTTCAGAGCAGTCAACCCGCAATATGCAACCTCACCTCCAGCTTCAACTATTTATGTGTCTCTTTCTCTTGTAAATGTCTCACTCTCATATCTCAAACCTATTGCTCATTGAATTTACTGGCTCCAAGAAGACTTGTAATAACTCACTAATAACCTGCCGATGCCGATGCACCGATTCCAATACAGCTTTCAACAATCGATTTCTTACAAAACGGAGCTCTTTGCTACCTTTCATGTCTATTTAAATGGTTTATGTATTCGATCGGAGCGAGAGGACCAGTCCTCTCTCTGCTCTCAGTTTAATAAACATCCCCATTAGTGATGCAGTCCCCGGGGAATTTCGGTATTTTCGGACGGGGAATATTCCCGGGGACCCCGGGGGTAGAACTAGGTCAAAATGACAGGAAAACTTCTAAAATTAAGCCAAAATTTACAGATTTCGGAGCTTGAGTTAACTCGACACTATGGTAAATTAACTTAAGGTCATTGTATGACTCATAAAAAATGCACCAGTAAAAAGTGCAAATTCACCCTGAGCGGATGTGCCCTACAAAGGAGGAAACAAGATTTATCC
>JAQFZY010001554.1:0-15010 GCA_034696285.1 Hypogastrura burkilli | reverse complement strand
CTACTACAACATAATTGGAATGATGCATCCGTATTTAAACGTGCGTTAGAAAATAGGCTACGGATAAGGTACTTAAAAGTCTGCTAACTCCGGAACCCTTTGCACCACATAAACCAAATTAGGTTTGTTTGAAAGTAAATTATTTGAAATACAACAATTTCAATAGCCGAAAGTCCTAGGTACTTGGGGAGTGGGCGAAATCGACACCTTTAGGTCGTTTATTGAAGATATAGGGCACTAGGAATAAGAATATCAACACGTTAAATTGAATTGTAGAATCTAGACCGCGTTTACAAGCTTTTATGCGTCTTTAATTCTTCGCATACGAGGAGTCGTTTAGCCCGAAAGTGCTCTTCAGCCTTTTGGAGAGTTGCGGAAATGCCTACCCTACGGGAGGTAACTTTTCCGTCTTTATTTATGAAACCTAAAGGTTGTCAAGGAAAAGTTTCCTGTCCGCTCGGGAATAATTGAAAATTATTGTCCTTTAAAAATCAAATCATGCATGACCTTTGAAAACTATATATTCAGCAGCGAAGCTATTACTCGGCATATCCTTAAGAATATGGTTGCAGTTTTCGTTTAAATTCTATAACATTTTGTGGTCCAATTGGCGGAAGATTATTTTGGATATGTACAGAGTATAGATTTTAGATTGTGGCGGGTAATTTCAGTAGCAGCGTTGATATGATCTATGATGTAAGTACTATTATTATTATTATTATATATGCGTTATTCGGGAAATATGAACACAAACGACTTCTAAATATTTGAAACATTGTTTTCACACTAAGTATGCGTAAAGTAAAAGTTTTTTTTTCAAAACTAGTTTTACTTGATATGTGCGAGCCATGTATATTGAAATATCAAAGGTAAGCGGAAGCATTAGTATGTCTAAAGTGGAACTCCCACGCTTAGTTTCGTGAATACAATATAAATAATTCTCTCTATAATAGTACCTACATAGGTAGATTGGTGGTGCCTATGCATAATATGTAGTACTACTACTTGGAAAAAGTAAAATAGTCGTATTGTAAGAAATATGAGTTGAAATTTATAAGTCCATTGTAAGCCCGTACCTTGAAAGTATGATTTCATTGTAAAGTAGAGCATGAGCTGAAGGTATGGGAGAAAGTCCATTTTAAGCCTAACTGAAAAACTTTTCACTAAGCTCTTTGTGATATCCTAACTTTGGAAGTGAGGACAAACTTCTCGCAATTGAAGGCAGGGCCCAACTTTGGATACCAAAAAGTACGATTAATACATGCCTTAGCCTTCCCCTCAAACTTTTCCTCATGAATGTAGAGATTGCATTTCTAAGACAATCCCTTCTAGATTTCCGAAAATTAGAATCCAGTTTAACATAAACTTTGTTTGTACACAGGGCTTCCCGCATTGTTCCAGAGGAGCCCAAATGAGACGTTTTAATAGATTATTTCCGCAAAACCTCATTCCCGTCCAAATATCCTACTACGTATAGTTTCCCAATTTAGGAGACAGGCTTGCATAATCCAATTCAATTCTATGGACTAGCTCACTCTAGAAACTTTCATAAGGCCCCTATTATGCACGCATTCTAACTAAATTAGTTTCCAAATTTTGGGAACTCTTACGCGTCAGCGTTTTGAGAGAAGCTTATGGATTTATTATCTTAGTAATACAGCATGTGGTTTTTTAGGTCAACTATTTAACTAGGTTTTAGTACATACTAAACACGTATTGCGTAGTACGTACTAGATATGAGCACGGAGTATAATGGGCCGCTCGTTAGCCAAGCTTGCTCAAGGAAACCAATCTAATAATGAGGAACTGGCGCCTGACTGGCGTCTACAAAAAGGGGAACATGTCTCAAACATACTGTACCTAGTTAACATGACAAGTTGTGAAAATACATTGTATGAGCTCGTTACAAATGGGAACATCAAAGGAGTATTCCGGTGCAAAGAAAGAACGTCAAATCAGAATGACAAGGTTCTGGAACTACAGTTGAGAAGGCTTTCTGGGAACTCACAATTAAAATAATTACAATGCGTTCTTGCATATGTACTACACAGGAACACAGGAGTAGGATGCGGAGCTTACAAAAGGGGCAAGGACAAGTTCTACACTATAAGCCTATTTACACTAATTATACAAGTAAAGAGTAGTGAGTAGTAGCTAAGGGCAGTAATTATAGACTCTTTAATTATTTGGTATGTATTTACATTGTAGGTTGCGATGATGGCGTGTTCTCATCAGGATAAGACATTACGCCTGGAGTCGAGGTTTGCATAGTTTCGAAGTGATGGAGCAGAATGATGTCTCATTTTGCACGTTATATACATAGTATATCTAGTACATACATACTAGATTAACAATTTAATGGCAGTGATTAACGTCATCTAACGCACGAGATTTACGAATATAGTAGTACGAACATTAACAATCTAGATATAGAATGCATAGACTTTTGCATATTTCTTTGGCAATTTCTTCCCCTCCAGCCTTTACTGCTACTCCCAAAATACAATAAAAATATTTGTAGATGATATTCCGCTTGGGAAACAATGGGGAAGAAGTAAGTTTAGTCGGGATTGAGAGTCAAGTGATCCTGGTGTAAACCAATAAATTCCACCAATGTGATAGCCAAAGTGTTAGTTCCTAAGAAACAAGGAAGGATTACTTTCAGCTCACCAAATACAGCTCTCTATCTTCTTCGGAGAGTCTAGTCCTGGTAGGAGCTCCTTCCGAGCACACACACCGGGATTTCTTCCAGCTCAGTTCCTCTCATAAGTTTTGAAATAGGGAGCTGAGAAGGAGTTTTATTTACATAGCCCTGCACCGGCCCCGCCTTCTCATAGCTCAACAAAAGAAGGAAACTTTTTGGGAGAAAGTGAGGCCGGAGATAAGTGAGGGGATAGAAGGATGGGAAAGGGAGTCTCCAAAAATGAATCATATGCCTGACAGGTAGCTGACTCCGGACAGTCTCCGACACCCTCAAAGGAATCAGGTCAATCGTGTACGAAAGGAAACTACACCTCTACGTAATATGGCTTGTTCATTAAATAAAAGGTCAAACCATATCAATTTAAATACAGAAAGTAGTATACTACTCACTTCTGCCTTTTTAAAAAATTCCGATTATCGCCAAGGAAATTTTTTGACTGATCACAAAACTCAGATAACTAGGATATTTTGGGCCACCTTTTAAAGTATTAAATCCTTAATCACGGGCGTACTACTTCGGCCTTACTGTCTTTCTGCTTCCCTTTTCAACTCTTTCATGACTGCCTTTACCAACTTGAATTTTATATTCTGCCTTAGCGTTTTTACACTTAAAAGATACATTTCGTAATGCCTTTTACATTATTGTCCGGAAAATAATGCACTGTTCAATTCAATTGCCTTCCTACAGTAATAAAACTGCCTTTTGCTGCCTTAATATCATAATCTAAAGGCATGCATCAACACCTTCCATCATTTACAGTAAAAGTTAAAAGTAATGCAAGGTATTGGTTTTATTGACTTTCTTTGCCACCCTAAAAGTCAAGCCTTTTTGCTATAGCAAATAGTAAGGAAGTAAGGCATTTGATTAGGGAGTCAGTTTTCTGAAGCAAGAGTTCACACTGGTTTAGCTATGAAGTATTTTTTGTAGGTTGGTTAAATAGGAACCTTGTGGTTTAATTTGAATGGAGAGGACGAAGGTAGCCTTGAGCGGAATTGACGTGTGACTGTGAGCTATCAGATGGTAACAACTGGTTCTTCTCTATTACAGGCTCTACTGACTCCAGCAGCTCCAGCTCACTTGTCCTCCCTACATTGTCTCTCCTTTTAGGGAATGACTTTCTCTTTGACAGGGACTTTCTCCTGCATGGGCATCCATGGTTCACTCAACACTTCCCTCGCCTAATGCACATACGGCACTCTGTCCTGGCATTGGCATGGACCAGTCGGCGAGTCGGCGACAGCGACACTCTGCCTGTCCCTCCCTATCTGTCTCAGCAAATGGATTAACGGTGAGTGAGCATACCGCACTTTAGAGCTGTCCTACTGAAAGGAAGCAGGAGCGGAAGTTCAATATTCACACTCATACACAAGTGCTTCCTCACTACATGGAAGGTCATATGCAGTACAGCCAAGCACGAAAAAACATGGAGCCCATATTCAACTTTATTAGAAGGCCATATGGAGCAGAAATCAGGGCTAACGAGGATGGGCTCTGGACTGGACTCCTGACAAAGCGTTTTAATTACGGAGAGCCCAGGGTAAACACGGAATAGCTTGAGAGTCCTCATGCACGACTAGTCAACGGTCAGGGCCTGGGCCTGTTAGCTAACCCAAAATATTCCCTGGAGGATGAATGCGAAGCCTAAATGGAGAAATCATTGTGAATACCCGCCCTTTGTTCCCAAAGACTTTCTGCCTCATTCCATGCATAGCTAAATGATCCCGGGCTCTATTCACTCTCATTTACTCCCCGAAAGGCTACTGCGTGCATAACATAGTACATACCGTTTTTCAACCTTTTGTGTAGTGAGATACCCTAAAGCTAATATGTGGAAGACCACGATGCCTTTTAGCCCGCCTATCACCATTCTCATTTGATTCCATGAATGAATTAATAATGCAAATACTTACTCCTTCTCCTCAACCAAATAAAGCCCGACCAAAAACAAACTGGGAACCATTGAGTACATCAACTTGGCTCAGTTCAAATATTTGCTGATTCAGATACAGAGGGTCCTCCTACCTTCACTTTGGAAACTAGCTACTTTGCATTCTATTACAGGGTACACCCAAGAGCTTTCCAGCAAAGGAAAGTCCGAATCGAAATAGTTAATAGGTATATAATACAGATCAAGGGACCCAGATCAACTCAATGAGCCTTTCGTGTCTCCCAAGTGGAATCTCTGACAGAGTACGACTTGCATTTTAAGATTAGAATTGGTGGAGAAAGTATTAAACTGTGCACATTTAGCGTACACAAGTTAAATATTTAGGCCTTGGAAACCACACTTTTTGCTCCATTGCAGATTATAACATAAACTACAACTTCAGCAAATAGAGTCTTAAAATTACCTATGCATAATGTATGTAGAACATTTCTGTATAAAAGGTTTTAACTTTACATCCTGAACGCTAAGTAGGTATTTAACCAACTACATTCCTTAATTACAATTTTCTAATGCTGTAAAAAAGTATCAAAATTTCGCATTCCCTATAGTTTGAACTGGTCAGCGCAAGTTAAAATACCAATTATATCCATCAAGGTTACCAAATTTGTTTAAATAATCCAAACCTTCACAGCTACTAGTATTCTATCGTTTATCCAAAATTAACCAGTACAAAATTATAGTCTCTCATATATTTACTGGGTACTAATTAGGTTTGTTAAAACAATATAATAAGACGACACCAAGCCCGAATGAGCAAGCGTTGATAATATCAAATATTCCAATAAATAAAATATGTAGCTATTAGGCTGTGTTGGAAGGAAACTGAGATAGGTACTCTATCTAGGAGAAACTTTTGCTACAATAAATTGCCCTAATGGGACACGGACATAATAATATTGTCTGGAGAGCGAGTCTTCTTGTGTTCTCTGCCATTCTTTAATCCGAAACTTGGGACATTGGCTAAAATGTAGAAAGGAACAGAGAATACGCGTATGAATGATTCATGTTTTTGCCCATTGAGCATTATATTAGAGAGCTCTCCCTGCGTTGGAAGTATCAGTTCCAGACAGTACGTAGAAAAATGTACACTTTTGAATTCACACTTTGCCAGCTGGCCTCAGACCCCTAGACTTCTCCTAAATACCATCGCATTATGGCATTTTCTATAGCTTAAGGACATTCACGACGTTCCGTATACTAAGTTTTGGGAATATTGGAGTCGGGTGATAAATTATTTGTCGAAGTCTTCTCTCGAGATTTCACCGAGTGAAAGCGCGATTCCACTGAAGCTTGGTCGATTCCTCGGATCCGGATTCCAGCATTGGGCGAGCAAGTGTTGGAGGCTTTTGGGAATCAGCTCCTCCATCTCTGTGGCGTTCCATCGGACTTCCTTCTTCTCCAGAGATTCCAGGACAGCCTCGTTAGAGTGCTTGGGAAAAGGGATCGCTGCCTGTTGAACTACTTCCCAGACCAAGCAGCCAAAGGACCAGACATCTGACTTGGTCGAGTAGTCGTCTTCCATCGCTGCTTCGTAAGGCAACCACCGGATGGGGATAACCTGCGGAAATTAAACACGGTCGTCACCAATGCAATTTTATGTCAACTGCACACTGCAAATGATCATTTAAATATTAAACTATAGTGAAGGGATGCCACTCATAGCTTTTAGCGCTTCGTTTTACTCTTACCTGATTACGAAACTTTAGATACTCATTGGCATAAGTGTCTCTGGAAAGGCCCGGGCTAGAGACCTGAATTCGGAGTCCCGTTGAAATAAGACAATTTCGAGTTGCCAAGTCTTTATGAATAAAACGGTGATTTGATAAATGCTCCATACCAAGTGCAACCTGACAAATCAAAATGAAGTATTATTGCATTTTAGTACAACATTAATATGAGTATAAGTATTACCATAGCTCTGTCGTATTGTCCAATTGATTTTCATTGATTTTATCTTTTATCTAAAGCTTATTATATCATGTTAATTTGTTGAGGCTGATCGTTAAAAATGAATTCACTAGCTTTGCAATTAGCTTAATCTTAAACTAACAAGCTCATTCATTAAAAGAAATCGGTGTAAGTAATATCCGTATTAGGAAATAGTAAACATCTTTTTTAACCGGTCTGACTGAAAACGGTTCTTTTAAAAACTGGAAACCCCGTTTTTCTTTTATTCAACAAAAAACAATAGAAACTGATTGACACCGCGTTAAACCCGTTTGAGTAGTGCTAATAAGCCGGCTTCCGATGTTTATATGCGTCGGACAGACTAACACAGATGATCAAGCTTCGAAACCATACGCGTTTATGTCGTATTTGAATGTGTCAAACAAACTAATAAACATGATAAAGCTTCCAAACCATACACCTGTATTTCATTTTTAAATGAGTCAAACAGACTAACACAGATGATAGTCTTCAAACTATACACCTACATGTCATCCGTGATTCGAACATAGATTAATTATAAAATTTCCAAACCATACACCTGCATGTCATCCGTGAGTCGAACATACATAAATTATAAAATTTCCAAACTATACACCTGCATGTCATCCGTGAGTCGAACATACATAAATTATAAAATTTACAAACTATACACCTGCATGTCATCCGTGATTCGAACATACATAAATTATAAAATTTCCAAGCCATACACCTGCATGTCATCCGTGATTCGAACATACCATAAATTATAAAATTTCCAAACCATACACCTGCATGTCATCCGTGAGTCGAACATACATAAATTATAAAATTTCCAAACCATCATAGTTGCGCAAAATACTTGAAAATGTATTTTAAAAATACATGTATTTTATCCAAAAAATAGTACTCCAAAATAAAATACAAAATACACAAATCCCAGCAAATACAAAATACGCAAATCCCAGAAAATACAAAATACTGTATTTAAAATACAGGTCAGTGACAACAAAATACGTATTTTCAAATACAAAATACAAAATACAGCTTTTTTTTAAATATCGCAAACTGTTCCCCTACCAAGATACTAAGTTGAAGTTGCGTTAGCCGCTGGCGTTAGCCGTTACGTTACCCGCTAAAAATAACAAAAACTAAGTTATGCATTCAATCATTACAAGGAATCACAACGTATCATTTACATTACATGTAAAACTGTCTTTTAAATATTGATTTAAGTATTGACGTGCTTTTAAATGCGTCAAAACATTACTTGTAGCCTTCACTGATCCATTAAAGCTGTCCTCTGGAACACACTTATTGCACGTAGCCGTGACCTTTTCGTTTGTTTTATTTCTTATTGTAAAAATAGTGCCATCCAAAAGAATTGGAAGTACTTCTACCTTCTCGATCTCAGACATGGTTAGTACTACGTATTCAACTAATATGTCAAATATCAAATGTACAAACGGATACACACTACAACCCAATACAGTTGACTACGCGTCGACTAGAATATGAATTAGGTACTTACTCCCGGCATTCCTTTATTCTGTCGTAACTCTATGCGCCGAACCAGTATCAGTAGTAATAGTAATAAGACGCCTAAGCGGGTATGAGTACCTTCCATCGCTCTATGTCCCACACTTCTTGTTGAATTGTCTTGGGGAAAATGAGATGAATCTCGTCAAATGATAGCTTTGTAAGTATAATTTTCACACAAATGTATTTTGAATCAAAATATTGATTAAAATACAAAATACAAAATACTTACAACATCGAAAATACAAAATGAAATACATTTTGTTGTTTAAATTGTATTTGAAATACGTATTTAAAATACAGTATATTCAAATTACATGTATTTTACACAACTATGTTAGCTTGTCTAAATGTACATGGCATTCAGTCTTATCACTACAGGTTCTAATTACACGTAGGCATTGAGAACAGGGCAAAGAGTTTAATATGTGTGTAGGATGATTAGATTTTTAATGCACGAACTGGTGTGTTGACATTGGCTTAGTATATAGCGTTGTGTGTAATCTATTTGTATCATCTAGGGTTATCCTTACATCCAAGAAGTCTAGAATATTACTACAGTCAATGATTAGGAAAATATCATCCAGTAGACGTTTATGGAAACATATTTCAGGTTGCCCCAAAATCGAGCCAAGCTCTTTATACACAGTAATATTTGCTATAGGTACACCAGCGTTATTACCCATTTGTATTCCCTTATGTTGATAGTAAAACTTATTTTCATATTCGACAAAACTATAGTCTAGGCACAAATTCGTAAGCTTATTTAGTTGGTAAGAGTCGAATTCAAACGGCAGTTTTAACTTATTCGTGAACTCAATAAAATACTCACAGCATCGTTTATTACATATACTAATAGGGAGGTTAGGAAATAGGGCCTTAATATTCACAGAAATGTGGGGAGTCAATTATCATGTTAGGTATATAATTCATTATGGGTTGTAAAATAAAATTAAGTATTATACTTACATTCCTATTTGGTGTACCAATTATGCTGGAAATAAGTCTTCCCTGTGGAATATCAGTGTATTCTTTGTGTATTTTAGACAGAATGTAGAAACGAGCAGGATTATAGTTGTCAGGCATGATCTGTTTGAGTTTAAAATCTTTTGGTTAAACGTTATGGACGTCATAGCTTTTTCCTATGCTAATGAGGTCAGTTGTTTTTAGGAAAAACTGGTATTCTGTAGAAGGATAATAAGTTTGTTCGTCGTCCAATTGTCTAAAAATTTCGATATCATAATCACGTTTTAACATCACGCAAATTCCAGCATTTTTGTCCGCTGGTTTTACCACAACGTTATTCTTTTTACGATATTCTTTAAACGAGTTTAAGAGTTCAATGTACAGAAAAGATATATGCCTGACATTTCTCATTACCTTATCGGTGAAATTCTGAGATTCTGGGAGTGGGAAATTTACATTTATGAATTATGTTTTCGATAGGCGTCATTGGTTTATCTAAATTGTTATATTGAAAGTGTGTCTTCCAAGAAATCTTTCGAATCGCTTTTTAAATGACGCCTCCAGACGAAGTGGTTACCTCGAATAACATATCCCAAAGAGTTCCGAAAAACGTTAATGCTCATTTTGAGCAGATCTGTCCTAAGGAAACTATATACGAGACCATTGCTCTCGCAAGCGCTTGCGTCTAGCTCTACGTGCTTCACGGAATGACGAATCACCACAGTGAAATGAGTCACAACATTGAAGTGAACCCCATTGTTTTATTATTGTATTTAAATTTCCCGCCAATTTAACGATTTTTAAAGAAGTTGTGAAAGAGATTGTTTATTTATTTATTCAACCCTATAAAAATAGGTTAATACAAGTGCATAATTAGTGAACAACTCAATGGACATAGTAGGCAGTTCATACAGGGGAAGATACAGCATTTACAACAGAATCAATAGAAGAGAAATTACACACGTCATCGCCGTCTTCAGGCATACATACTACTTCTTGAATATTTAAGTACATTGTTTTTAGATTCTTCTTAAAGATTGAGCTATTCGGACTATTACAAATAGAGGGATCAGTGTTAAGCCACAGCTCGGTAGCAATATGTTTAAATGATCTCCTACTGTAGGTATTGGATGAGTTATGTAAATAGGTCCTACTTCTAGTACACTTTGTAATAACGCTAGGAGAGCTAAAGTCAATTTAGTTAGCAAAATACGGAGGACACTGGTTAGTCATTATCATATACGCTAATTTAAGTATTTCGAACTCGGACATATAGTTAGGAAACATCCATTTGAGCTCAGTGGTAATTTCATACCGTATACTGTCGTATTTTCCAGCCTGAAGGACGAATCTACCTGCTCGGCGGATGATCTTTTCCACCTTTTTTACGTTATTTTTATTTGTATTACTCCAAATTGGGCACATATAACGCACATAAGATAGCAAATAAGCATTCATAATTAGTTGACGGTTGAACAAAGATAGCATTTTTTGGAGGGGGTAGAGTGACCATAGAATTGAATTACATTTCTTCACAATAATGTTTACATGACGAGCCCAGCTAAGTTCAGGGTCTATATATAGTCCTAAGCTCTTAACACAATCGGTAGATGTAATACTAATATCACGAACCTTAATGGTAATTGTACCAATACTTTTTACTATTCTAGGTAAACCTATAACAATCATTTGAGTCTTATCAAGGTTAAGTTCCATAAGGTTTCTATCCATCCATTCAATGACACTCTCCATACAAACAATAACTCTGTCAATTAAACCCTGAATTTTGCTAGGGCTGCCACTGATGACAAGATTTGTATCATCGGCGAAGAGCAATGTCAAGGCCTCTTTCACGTAGTGGGGCAAATCATTGATTAATATACTGAACAGAAACGGGCCGTTAACTGAGCCTTGAGGAACACCTAAGTTGGTACACTTAGCTTGGGATTGTGTTTGATTGTGGTTAACAAACTGGGACCTATTCTTTAAATATGACGAGAACCAGTGACTATCTATATTGTACCATCCCAGTTTGTGTAGAACTAGTTCTCTATTTACTCTGTCAAAAGCTTTCCTCAGGTCGAGGGAAATTAATATGCAAATGTTGTCTTTCTCAATTTCGGTATACAAATGGTCTGTAAGGGCAATTTGAGCATGAATTGTCGAATGCTTAGCCCGAAAACCAAACTGATTTTTATGCATTATGTTGTTGGTAGTTGAGAAGTTAACGACCTGCCTATAGACTGCCTTTTCAATCAACTTACCAAGTATTGGCTGAATTGAAATAGGCCGCAAATGACTTGGAGTTTTTGGATCAGGCACTTTAGTTAGAGGAATTACTTTAACTTTGAGCACGTCGGGAACCTCTCCGTTTCGTAAACTAGTATTGACAATATTTAGAAGGTTAGCGGCGAACGCATGATTCATAATGCAAGTCCTTAACATTACTTGAGAAATGCTTAGCACATCATTTGAAGCCGAGCTAGTTCTATTCAAGCTATTCCAGATACTAAAAAGCTCTATTGTGTTAATTTCTTTAATTTGGAAGCAATTCTGAGGGGTCAATATAAAAGCAGGCTTTCCTTCAAAAGTATAGACAACATTTGCATTAGTACTTATGCTTACAAAAAAATCATTGATTTCATTGACATCAATACAAAAATCTACACTGCTCAGATTTCTCAGATCAGTTTGATGTGCTACACCGGTACTTCAAATTTTCGAGACGCTTCGATCCTGCGCTTCATTGACGCTTAGCGCTTTTGTTGCAGCGGTAGCGGTCACCTGTGACATGCCACATAGCTTTGACATTAATGTCCTTTTTGTTTAAAACATTTTTATGTGCTACTCGACATACTTTAAATTTTCAAGACGCTTCGATCTTGCGCTTCATTGACGCTTAGCGTTTTTGTTGCAGCGGTAGCGGTCACTTGTGACATAGGGGGTGGCTTTAGCATTGATGTCCTGCTTACTCCGAGCAATTTGATGTGTTACCCGACATGCAGCGACTCGTGTTTGTAGCAGCGGTAGCACAGTTAACTGTAGCTTTAAACACTAGCTATAAGCTGGTAAAGACTTTAAGCTATCATGCAAGTTGGTAGCATTCGTATTTACAATAGTTAACCCGTTCCAAACGGACGGACGGAAACTACAAAATTATACTAATAATCGTGCAGCGTCTGTGCTTGATTCAATAAAAGTATAAACAATAGGGGGCATTAGCAAGCGTTGTCAAAGGGATAATCAGCGTTCTAATACCGTGGAAGATGGACGTGAGGTGCACGTGTGCGGAATGGAAAATTTTATTTCGCGTCAATAACGCAATAAGTGGCTATTGCTCCATTGCTCGAGTTGCTATGTCGAATTTAAAAGTATACCATGGGGGCCAAGTGGGAGCGGATTTCATAACTACAAGATGCAAGAGGTAGAATTAATATTGGTAACTAAATATTTTTCTCGGGTTAACTGTAGATATGCCATCGAAATGGACAGAATATGACAGCACGGTATTTTAGATTACATTATTGATACACTTTTAATTTTACTAGCCAACAAGCCCGCGCTAACGCGGAATCAGTGGCTACATTTTATGCTCAATTCAAGAGTACTGTCGGAGAGATTCCCATCTCTCTTATTCTCCTCACTTCCATCTCACTTTACCCCCAGCCTCATGCTGAGCCTGACTCCCTCCGTCTATCTGTCATCATTCCTAGAACCAGTCCTAGAGACTCCACGTAAGAGTCCACGTCATCAGATCATTCCAATTCAGCCCGACTATCTTCATTCCCTTCAGTCCCATTCCGACAGAGCCTCAACCCAGAGTTCCTTCAGTCAGACAGGCTCCAGAGTCATAGGCCCCGCAGCCAGATATGACTTTTCCTTCTCTCTGACCTACGACCCC
Organism: Hypogastrura burkilli; assembly: GCA_034696285.1. Lineage (NCBI taxonomy): Eukaryota > Metazoa > Arthropoda > Collembola > Poduromorpha > Hypogastruridae > Hypogastrura > Hypogastrura burkilli. The sequence goes on along the minus strand of JAQFZY010001554.1, from coordinate 2,026 downwards.
TGACCTAGTGGCCATCGATCCCCATATTAGATTAGGACCCAGTCATGTGACCGACAAGATTCGGGAGGCTCATGTGACCGACAGTACCTACATGTGTCATCACACCTCCATTCAACACGCTTCGCGCCTGTGGCACATGCACTCTATAGTTGTGCATAAAATGTAGCTACTGATTCCGCGTTAGCGCGGGCTTTTTGGCTAGTATATATATCAGACATGTCCAGCAGCCAAAATGTTCGAGGGGTATGTACCGGGATTTTTGGGAAGGGGTATGTACCGATTTTTTGTTTTTGCTAATTCGTGTCAGAATTATGCCGAGATGCGTGAAGAAGGTTTCCGCGCGCTAGCCGTGCGGGAAATTTATTGACGTTGAACTGACTGTATTATTGTAGGAATGAAAATTTTCGGCCCTTTTGTATCATGCAACACCGTTAATTTTCTCGCCAACATCCAGCATTTTATTTAGCACATAGTTTCACACATACAGGAAAACTTCCTTATGCGCAATAGGCGTCGAAGAAGCGCACCAAGTGCACCGAGGCGCCCGGCCGAACGGCGCCTGTGAGCCATGCGCTAAGTTTTTTTCAGAAATTAAAAATGTAAAAAACGATGAAATGAAAAGAATTAAAAGTTGTTGTTAAAATGATTAAATTATTGTTAAAGGAAAAAAATGTCAAAGAAAACTGCTTTAAGTTCTAGACATGGCCAAAAAATTTGAGACACGGCGTATGGTTTGATTGAATTATAATTCAATTGCATTATATCTGTATTACCGTAAATGTGTAAGCATCGTGAATACATTGAGAACAAATGGGAGTGCAATGGATTATTGAAAGAAATGAACCGGCTTTTTACAGTTCTCACATACTTACAATTTATTTAAACAAACTCACACACATAGTTCACACACTCACACAGTCACACAGTTCTCACATTAATTCTTTAGCTCTGCTTTACATACATATATGGAACCTTCGCATAAATGTTATAACAATTCCAACCAGAAACTTTGAAAAGCAACTATTTTGGAGATCAAAAGCATTAAAAAAAAAGTTTTCGCCTGCTGCGCAAATCCGTAATTATCCCGATTCTAATAAGCGAGTTTGGAGGTCAAACTTGGCAAAAATACTTCTGGGCTCTCCTGAAACTATAAACTTGCCACGCCCTTGGTTCCGAGGCTTACCGAATACCATCTTGAAGATTCTCCAGGGCGTGTCAGGGAATACCAAAATAGTCTCTGAAAATCGTATTCATAACACTAACCGACTCAGGTTTTCCCAAAACAGTATCGAAGACACTTGCACAACAGCATCCTCTTATATAAGTTAGTCTTTCTGTCACTGCTGGGTTGCTTTTATTCGTTCTGTAATTGGCCGGTAACGGGAAAGGGGGCGGAGCTATGAATAGACCATGTAGGAAAAAAGTTGCCAGTGTTTACTAAACAATAATAACAATGGGTCTCTCCGCTGCGGGTCTTCCGTCTCCCATAGTAACATACGCATAGGAATTCTGTTTTCTCCGACAATGTCCGATGATGAACAATGCTTCTGCTCTGCCATGTAGTAGTCGCAAAAGTGGGGCTAATAGTTAAGAACACCTAATACCTTAGAGCCTAACATATATTTAAAATCATAACTGCACAGCAGAATAAAGTTTTGTGCGTTCAAAACATTTTTCTCTCAAGTATTTAGGTTTTTAAAACCACAGCCAGCTAGCTTGGGCATTTAATGATTTTGCCTTAGGTGTGTGAAGTTGTATGTTCCAGCAGCATCTATGCCTACAAATCAAAACCTTTAATAGGTGAATGACCTTATAGTCGCTCTTATTCGGACCCCGTTTTCTATCTATTTTTTCGTCGGTTCGAGACATTGGAATTGGATTGGCCGTTTAATTAGTTAGTATAACTAACTTTAACTCAGCTTTTGTTGAAAGTAAGCAAGACGCGAATATTTCGCGTCTTGTTCCTACAGTGGGGAAGCAGAGAAGTCCTACAGTGGGGATGCGAAGAGTTCCTACGAGCGGGGAA
>JAQFZY010001553.1:0-15011 GCA_034696285.1 Hypogastrura burkilli | reverse complement strand
CTAACGTTGTAACAACTAACCTAACCTAATAAGCTCTCAGCTAACTGAACCTAGGTGTATTCACCCATTTAGGAAAAACCCCATTACGAAAACGCCCACTAAAATAAAGATTTCCCGAATACGTCAAATACGGCCAAATATAGTATTAAATATGATAGACATAATAAAGTCAGAAAGGAATCCGCTGCCTCTGAGTAAGGATAAACCGTTAAAGACTTTATTATTGTATGTATAATCACGTGAATTTTGAGCTGTAGGTACTAATCTGAAGTGCGTAACATCTTAGTAAGAAGTCCTGATTACAATTTTTACATGACTACTACGCAGTCCTGTAAAAAAGTCTTGTGAAATCTTTTGGGAGTTGGGAATGGTTTCATTGACATCAGACAGACACCGGACCTCAGGTTACGCAGTGCTCATTGTCCGTTTTCGAAATCATGTTTAGTATATTGCTCTGTTGTCTGCCGACGCATAAGATTACAATACGACCATAAACTACACTGGCTATACTCACATGCTAAATGGTAAAGCAAATATTCAAGTTTCTGCACCCACATTATTACGCGTTTAATGTTTATAGTACATATTACAGGGAAATCGAAAGTGTTGCATTTTCCATTCGTCATATGTTGCAGATTCTTTTGGATAGGTGACAGCATACATACTGGCTGGTCTGTTTGTGAAGTCTAATCCAATCAATGCATGTTTGTTTTAGATTTTTAGTTTCTACAAATTCCATTAAAAAAAAAAGCACAAATGAAAGGGGCTATAAAATACAGCTTTTAGAGACGGCATTTAGTAAGAAGCCAAATAATAGATTTTCAGTATGAAGTTGTACACGGATTTAAATCTACAATCTACTTGCCAAACTGACCGGTCAGCTTACACTGTAATGGGCTGCCGTCCAAAGTCCAATCGCCAAACAGTGAAAGCTGGAAATAATTATGCTCGCTGTCCGGGTCCGGCATGGTCAGGGTTTTCTGCCAATTTGAACATAGCTGTTTGCTACCAGGAAATTTAGAAAAATTATAAATCCCGCTGGAAATTTTGCTTTTCTTGTTCACACAATTATAACCAAGGAGTACAGTAACGTACTACAACATCTTGTAGTAATGTTAGAATCAAAAATATGACGAAAATTTAAACTTCCGTCTTATACAGTGGGCGTTGGGCGTCTGTCGGTTAGTAGGTTCACGATACCTCGCTAACCCTCTTATCGTGTTCAAATCAACTGCGGTAGGGTAATTTCCAATAGTGCAATCAATCGGCGTAATCGTAACTTCCAGCAGTTCCGTGACGTTTTTTGGCCCTCTGATTTTAAAAAATAATACCCGTAAATCCTGTGAGCTGTAGCTTCATATGCCTAAACGCTTATGCGTGATCAGTGCTCGGGTTCCAGAGCCTGCCTCCCTTTGTTTGTTCATTAGGATTGTGTGGGCTGAGAGCCGACAAGGACCTTGGTAAATAAGAGACCCAGGCGGGCATTGTGAGGGGAGATGGTTGGGAGGGATAGGAGATAAATGGTGATTTAAAGTTTATGCCTTATTCTTTTGTCCGGGGATGACCATAATAATACGTAATCATAGGACTCCGGCCCTTGTAGCCACATTGTAGGACTTAACGGAGTTATTGAGGCCCGGACCCGGCCAACTGGGTGGTCTTACAGGCATCAGGACTCACCTGTAGGAAATCCTAGGGGCCAGCACGATCAGAGGGAAATGGATGAATTTGAGGAGACAGGGCTCTCAAAAATACGAGATAGGTGGGCGAGGGGAGCAATTACTCCCAGGAACCGTTCCTTGATTAATAGAGAGACTTTGTTGCCCGGAGTTCCCTGTTCCCTGGTAAGGGGCGTCCACGGGATAGCAGGATGTCTGCAAATGTTCCAAAATACAGATTTAAGACTTATATTGGGAATTGGAAAGAACTGTCTGATCTGATCATGGCTGGTGAGTCGGAATCGATAGGGAGCAAATGGTCGTATCGGATTTGGATTCGATATCAAAATTGGTAGAATTTTGTTACGCGTAATCATAATACAAGTTTAGGTCAATAGACGTGTCCTAATTATAATAGAAACCCAATTTGAGCCTGCATTTTTAAAAATTCAGCAGCATCAAGGTTAAGGGCTTCAAAAGGAAATCGGAAACAATTAGTTCAAATTTAAATTGGCAGGAGAGGTATCGGAATAGGGAATCGCATTCTCCAATTGCAAATCGGTAAGAGCTGAGAAATCTCAAGTTGAGCAGGATTCGAAGTTAATCGAGAAAAATTAGGGTATTGAAATATTTATTCGTAATATTACATCCCGGTTAGGTCAAGAAAATAAAACGCTGAGCCGTACGAAATTAATTGTCAGTAATTGTGTTATCGGAAAGGGAATCCGAATATAGGGAGTATCGGTGGTAGAAGTGCTATTGGAATAATTGTATTTAGGATTGTGAGGTTCGAATTTGGAACCGGAATTAATCAGGAAAATAATTGATATTCCAATGGAGGTTTATCGAAGAATACTTTTTAAAATTTTGTTGTATTGTGAATTGAATAAGAAACTAAATTGATTTAGTCTTATGTTGGATTCGGAATTCGGAATTGAAGCCTGTCTGACTTGTCAATATTGGTTCCTACTTGCGAGAGAAAAATCAAAAACGTAGATCGACGACTGCACAGATAATATCGCCAAGAGATATCAACCTCTGGTGGCCCTTCTTAATCACATTTGTTTTGCATCTCTCCTGAAATCGAAAGCTGTACACGCCACACACTCCTCCTTTACTTGATGAGGAACAACCGCCTAAATGACTGGACTTCTAAAAATAATTTAATAGGATCTCCACGTATGGGGCTTGAGGATCTGCATCTAAGGATGATGGGTGGGATTCGTAAATGGGATTCTGGTCATTCACTTTCAATGGGCCCTGGATTAGAATTTCGATGACGCCTTGGGCGTGTACTTCTCTACGCACTTTCCACAGACTACTTTTGTATGGGAAATGGGCTGCCATCAAATCACGATTACAAATTAGATTCCTCACAGTAACCCGTTTATACGATTAAGCAGTGACATTGGGAATGAGTTGGCTCCAGACCATTTAAAGTATTTTCACGTCCAGGTCCGGGTCCACATTCCTTCCTTTTCTAAAGATCCTAATGGACATGAATACGAGGAGGGTGTTTATAGGCCGCATTCACAGTTACCTTTACCTGCGGCGCTATAACACTACATATGTTAAGGTAAATGAGGAGATGCGGTGAGGGTGAGGCCATCGAAATTGAACTGTCAATAGTCCACGAGCTTTCCCTCTTTGGGTATATGCACGGTAACTGTAAAACGAGTACCGTATGAGCCCAGTACAACGGTATTCCAAGAATCCATGACACTGACACAATGTATAGCTGATCGGAAACAGAGCTTGGATGAACTTAGGTTGTTTAAGGCAGGTATAACGAATCTAAGAAATACTGGCTTCTGATTGAAGAAAGTACTGTGTAAAGGAATCTTGCCTAGCCAGTGATATGTACAGTGCAAATTCTATTACGTACCATAACAATAACTATAACAGTTGGTATATAGGTATAAATGTTTATGTGGGTACATATTTAAAATACCTATTGATATTTTTGAATTTGTAACAATCAGAATTTCTATGCTGCTTTCCAGCCCTATGCTCTTCCCTGGCCCAAGGAATCACCCTATTTGCTCCTCTGAATGGAAACGGGATCCGTGGGACCGTCACATGGATCCAGGATGGTCTCGGCTCCAAAGTGACCGTGCTCGTTAGCATTGAGTCCCTCTACGTCGAGCCCAGCGAGTACTCATGGGTCGTCCGAGAATTTCCTGTGCACTATGGGACCAATCCCGGCTCCCGATGTGACCAGGCGGTTCTTGGGTCCTAGTAAGTCTTCACACCTACCTATTTTAGGCTCAAATCCCACTATCCAACTATCTAGTTCACATAATTTATTCGGATATGCACAGCGTGGTCAAACTCGACGAGGTCCTCGGCAAGCTAACGCTCCCGGCCGAGTCCACCATTTCCCTAACTACGGATCGGCTCAACTTGACCGGGGAAAACGGGATCTGGTCTCATAGTCTGGTCTTGGCCTCTCGGGGCCTCAGCACTTGTGCCACTATTGACGTAAGTCCCCCCAATTTTAACAAGTCCCTAACACACTTTTGTTTTTCAGGCATGTACCAAAAAGTTAGAACTTCCAAAGGAATTTTCAATTTCGTAGTCTAGACCTAACCTAAATAACTAGCCATATTTCTAAAACTGTAACCCACCATCCTAGGGCTTCAATACAGCCAAATATATGCCAAATACATACGTATGAATTATTATTATTAATATTTCTTGATGTTTCGGCAAACATATTTTTTGTAGTTTTTAAACGCCAATAGTCCCGAGTGCAAAGGAGTTGCAAGGTAGATTATTTCATTCCCTCTCTTCAACATATTTTAGTTTTTCATTATCCATAGCGAAGGCTTAGAATATAATGCTAAAATTATTTGTCTTATTCCGTAGAGGATAGCAATCCAATTTTTAACCTTGCGTCACAGTCACACATCCCAGGCCCATAGGTTCCTGCTGGATAGTCCAAGGTGTACGAATCCGAAGATTCGTGTTAAGATCTAAGTATGTATAAGCCTTGGACGTACCTTATAGCGTCCATGCATGACTACTCCACCTAAAGATGAGCTCAAGGGACTTTGAATGAAACATAATAGCTTTTGTCCGCCATGGTAAATTAGCGGCAGAGATACTCTCTGATACTAATACTAGGTACCAGTAGTATCATTATATTGTAGAGACTTACCTCCAAGTTGGAATGGAACTCTTCAGCAGCTTCCATTCTGATATTTGTCATGATGTTACAGCACACATTCTTTACCGGATAATGTTATGCAGCTTTGCTATTTGTAAAGCTCATACTATTTCGTTACTGGAAACGTACTGAAGCATTTTATTATATGACACCTAAAGAATGCTGACTTCTGCAAAAAGAAAAATTAGAATCCATGGGAAATATTTTCCGTGCTCGCAAAGCTACTGTTAGGTTAGTTTACGCTTTATGAAATTATGCTAGGGTTTCTTACGCTATATTATGTTGTGTCAGGTTAGGTTATATGCTAGCTGAGGCCGGGTTAATTAGGGTTAGGGTTATGCTAAAGGCTAGTTGACACTAAAGGAGGCTAGGTTGGGTTATTTAACGGTAGATGAGCTAGTTAGATTAGTTGGTTATTTTCAAAAGTTGCGATTCCTTCAGCAGTCGATAAATTAAATCCCTCAACCACCTTAATTGTGGGGTTTGATTTTCTTTGCTGTTAGAAAAACCCAATAAAGAGTTAGGATGCTTCAGTAAACGTCACAACTATGAAGCACTTATGGAATTTTGTCATTTTCTGTATCAGGCGGAAGGTGAGACCCGGTTCGGTGTTGCCCACTTCACGCATCCAATGGCCGGGAGCGTGTACTTCCAGAGCCTCAACGACCGTACAGGCCTCACTACTGCCATATTCAGCGATGTCTTTCATGTGAATCAGGACCGGCCGGCCGCCTCGGACCACTCCTGGAAACTCTTCATTACGGAATATACTTCGAACGCCAAGGGTACAGCAGGTAAGCGTACAACTCAGCCAAAGCCGGCCTAGTTGTTGAGCCAGTTCATTATCGACATTCCACTGAATCAGCCTATCACATAGTATCTAAGTGGACAGTAGGGCCCGTATTCCGGATACTGGACGCTACCTTCTGTAGTGCATGGACATGATTAATGCATAGCAGGGGAAATAATTCTACTCTGCTGTGTATCTTCCATCTTGTCGCGTATACAATCTACGTCTCATACAATCTACATGGAATCTCCCTCACGAGGCTTAAGTTATCATTTCAAAACCGGGATACTTAGCATACTATAGGAAGAAAAAATTATGAATGTTGAGCGTGTCATCTTGTCATCGTCTTCCCTTTCCAAGTCCTCCTCTCACTCTCACTGTTAAATTCATTAGGGATTCCAAGCCCGGGCTCGGATGATGACAGTTCAGAATTTACTGGAGCCTTCGGCTCAAAGGAAGGGGTTCTTACTCTGAGGTGACAATTGACGAGCTCAGAAAAGGCTCCTTCATTTCTACATAGTACACGTGGCATACAATTATCCGGCTTTTTCGGCTCGGTTCATATATAATTTACTATGAGAATCTTGACCCTGGCACTGGCTGCGGTTGATAAGAGGAATTACACGCGAGCGTCCAGGACAATGCGTAAGGCATTGAATTACACGCAAGTGTCCGAGACAATTAGGCTTAGACTATTCAGATCCTGCGTTCCTTGTTCTGGCAGAACATTTCCTAATCTGCTATGAAATCCTGAATTACTTCACGAGCCACTTCCTCGGAATGATGATGAAGTCCCAAAAATACTGTGCCGGGCCTCCCACTTCATTTAGCCTAGATTATTATCGAGGCTCACGCGAACCTAGAAATCAGAAATATCGGTACAGCGTTGAGATGCCTTACAGAGTATCTTCTATCCTTATTATAAGATTCCGTAAGGATAGAACTACTTGCATTTATTAATGATAGGCCGTGATTTCTCTCTAGGCTTGACTGAGATTGGTAATGAGATTTCCTTCAAGCTGCATTAGCTCCGGCAGAACTTCGACCAGCAGAGGCAGTCTTAGTGTTGGTCATGCCTTTCTACTGGATTGGCCTAGTACAGATAGTATACTATAACTGTAATTAATCAGCACCAAATTGCTATGATTTTAGTTGCTATTTCGGCCCGTAGTTGAATCAAAGTATGATCGCTCAATTTGTACAATAATTGCTGTAGGAAACTGAGCACAAAAAGTACTCTTCTTCACCAGAATTAGAAACGTCAGAACGGTTAAAACAAAGGCGTAATTGTACAGGTTTAGTTATATTGACTAAATTTTGGCGACCTTCTATTACAGTATGTTAGTTCAATTTAATTTTGGTGACCTTTGGTCAGATTGTATTAATTTTTGCAGTTTCGTTACGTTAGGTTAAGTTGACTTTTAGGTTATTTTTTACCATAAGTATTTTTCGTTCGGGCAGGAAGCATTTTAATTCTGACTCACTAGAATTAATACTAGGTTGAGGTTGAGAGGGTTCAGTTTAACTGGAAGGCATTTGTTGCACGTGAAACCCGCCTTCTTGCGATTTCTCCTTGACTAGTGACTCAAGTCTAACTAAATGAATCTAAATGACCATCAGATGAGAACGACTGCAACACACTGCAGCTCCTCTGGGACCCAGACGGGAACCATGGGAACGCTGACTGTTCGAAGTCCAGCCCAGGATCCTGTGCGGCGGGTGACATGACGGAGCGACATGGGAAGATCCGGATCGGGGCCCGCCAGTCCATTTTCTCAAGGAAGACCTACATGGACGTCCATCTTCCAATGATTCCGTACGAGGGCCGACGAAAGCTATTTGTTGCCATTTTCCACCCTGATAAGCCGGACACGATCGTGGGCTGCGCTCGTGTACAAAAGGTACCTACTAACTTAGAACTGAGAGCCCCATTCAGGCCAATGCAAAATTCAAAATCCCGTCACGATTGAACTCCCAAATCCGACGGATTTCTGAATTAATCATACTAATCACTTTCTGGTAAATTAGGAAGCTCTAGGCGAAATTAGTAAATCATTCCAAGGTACATTGCACCATCCCCATCCAACCACCTTTATTAGTTTAAGATCCCTCCTTCTAACTTGATATGATAGGGATAAGATAAATTAATTGTTTACCTTTCAAAAGCCTTGGTAATGGGACTTATAGCTTAGAGCTCAATTGAAAAGAATGGAACGTTTCTCCTATTGTAATCAAAACCCTTATTTCTCATCTGTATTATTTTAGCATAGTAGTGTCCGGCCTCCAATAATTAGGCGTACTACATATATAAATACCGAGAGGCTCAAAACAAACATTATTCGCTTCTTTTACTTTTTACGTTCTCAAAGAATGAATTTTCCCATTCAACACCTGCGAGGATTAAAAACGAATTTGATGATTTCCATTAGCGAGGACGCCCAACCGGCTTCTTCTCACTCTCTCTTATTATTACTTATACTTACTCTTAGTTTCTGATTTAATCTTGAATTACCTGTCCCTCGAATCTTGGCTGGCTCCTTTGAAACGTTAAGCTATTCGATTTATCTATAATTTATAGTGGAATTAAATTAAATATAATTTGGATCTTGGGAAGCTCCAAGGGGCCTCAGTCAATTCCTTATCTACGGATCATATACATAGATAGGTCGTTTGGATGCTTACCGCTTGAAGGGAAAGATTCCCATCTCCAGGCCCTTTTTGTATTTACATACAAGGTGATGCATCATTAGGGGATCAACAGGTGCTGGGCAGGCTGATTTGTTATTTTTAGACATGCCTGTCTAAAGAATGCAATTTGAAACCACATGGCCCAATATACACCTGTATCGGTACTATACAGTAACAATGGTGATGACAAGGTGCTAGGACGTCTTTATTCAGTATCCTTACTCTTACTACATGTATGGATTCTTCAAAGCTGCCAAACAGCAGGAAGTACTCAGGGCATAAAAGTGGCTGTGTATTGAGCAATTATGGTGGGCTTGATTAGGAACCTACGTCAGATCCATTAAGGCTCTGACATAATGGGAGAGGGAAAGCTTTGATATTTGGCCTGTCCTTATACATATGTACATACATAATCTATTCTAACGAATCTTTGGTTTTTAATCAGATTTTGCCAAAAAGGGGGGTGGCCCTATTGGGGGGCTCCGGGGCCAAAGTGAATTTGACCTTTGTCCAGCCCTCTCCCTTCCACCCCACCACAACCTATATTATTGGACGGAACTTGGGGGCCCGGGCTGGGAGCTTCCATGTTCACGTTCTGCCCAAAGTTCCTAAACTCCGGGTAAGTGCAATCAAAAGGTTTGAATTTTTCGTTCAGGAAAAATGAATGTTTTTTTGCGGAAGAATTGAGTAGTTTTCCACGGAATAAACTATATTTCTGAAGCTTAAACCTACGTAATCTAGTCTAACAGCAGTAACTTACGTAATGGGGAATTCATTTAAACACTTGTAACTACATACAATTGACGGAATTAATAGCTTCCAGTTTTTATTTTATCGCCAAATCTGTATATTTTGCTAACCAAAATTAATACCCACAGCCGAAGTAGGCCACAAGGTGAAGGTAAAGGTAAACCGAAGTCATAGGTATGTGATAGATAAGTCTTGGATTTTTAGGTAGACGATCCAATCTGTAGTGCTACGGGCGGACACTGGAACCCCTATCAAGTTAATATGGCCGATTACCCGGCCCCGGAAAGCGGGACTGATGATCAGTTTGAGGTATAAAACGGGTCTTTTTCCCTAAATACGACTGTTGTAGCCTTTTATATGGAAGAACTCAAGTTTGACGATTTTTTCCAGCTCGGGGACCTTAGTGGAAAGTATGGCCCCCTATCGGGCCTCGACAACGTTTCAAGCAAATACAGCGACTCCAACCTACCGCTCTTTGGGCAAAATAGTATTCTGGGAAGGTCCATTGTAATTCACAGGTAACTACAGTACTGGCATAAATAAGTTGGTTTAAGTATGCCGTAAAGTTCAAGCCATTTGCGATTCCCCGCATTTACGAATTTGTTATTGCAATTTGGTTATTATTTATTATGGTACAGGGACACTGATGGAGGTCGTTGGATTTGTGGGAACATTGAAAATACGCGTGAAATGATTACAGCAGCGGCTACGTTCAAGTACCCTCTCGTTGGCTCAATTTACTTTCTGCAAGAAGCCAATGATCCGTTTGCTGAAACCAGGTTAATTTCCTCCATTCCATGCACTTTATTTTAGGTTTATTTCCCTCTCTACATTTGTAATTAGAGTAGCATATGACCCAAGTGTTAGTCGGATTTGGAGTATTTGCAGACTATAGAGTCCTAGCTGTGGAGCAACCCACCATTGTTTGAACTTTTATGCACATTATGGATCCCTTTCATTAGCCGACGGCGCTCCTTATTTTCCTATTGTTTTTCACTGGTCTTACATGGGGAAGGCGGCTGTTGTACAAGTTAATAGAAGCGAGCTAAAGGTAAAGGCGTCTTGTCATGTCACTCCCACGATCGTTCCTAATGCATATGTGGAGAAGCGGTAATACTATCGCGCTATGTTGTAAAATTATGTGAATTAGCCTGCATTTCATAACTTCCTGTTCTGAATGGAAGTTGCACTCCAACCTGTGACAATGCATAAAATTAAAAGCTGCCTCTTTAAGACAATAGTCTAGTAGGCCTTATGCGCTGTAATACTGCCTCGTTAGGTCAACCCAGCTGTAACGGCTTGTGTAGGAAATTGTACAGTATACACACGAACAAATCAATTTGGGTAGTCGAATTCAACCAATGTAAAATTGCATATTGAAGCCCGTAAGTAGTTCACTTCTTGCTGAATCAAGGTTGAGGTTGGTTCTCAGTAGTGTTGCAGTCCCAGGGGAATTTCGGACGAAGACTGTCCCCGGGAAGAGCTCCGGGGGGACCCCGGGCGGAAGTGTGTAAAAATGGCACCAAAAGTTGTAAAATTAAGTCATAAAGTGCAGATTTGGAAGTAATGAGACAGCTTAATTGCAATGCTTGGAAAATTGGTCAAGCCCATTAACTGTAATTAAAAGGATTGATTGACTGACAACTTATTGTAAATTGTGGACTGGGACATCACACACCACGCAGTGTTTAACAAGTTAAAACAAAATGTCTCGTTTTTTGGTCCCGGCTTTTCATTTTATTTTATTTAAAAACGAATTTTAAAAAAGCGGTGAGAGTCCCCGGGGACGAAAGTCAGCTGAGTACTGCATCATTAGTTCTCAAACAGTATTTTAGATTTTACAACGCGATGCGTATGAACTTACTTTTAAAATAGGAAATAGAAATGCTTTTTCCCACTCTGAGTTCTCATTTAATTTTGATTTTTAAGTATTTTCTACGCCTTCAATTGTAAAATAAATTGACCATTGGAAAAACACAGCACTGCCTCTGAGCCAACCTTTCCCAAGAAATATGGATTTCAATATGTTTACGATGATTCAGGTGCTTTTCCCAAACTGATCCGGCAATCTGCAATCTGATACACACGTATGTATGGTATTGCACACATTTGACCCGTAGACCACTTATTGCAATTTGGAATGCAACAGAGACAGAGTATGGCATGTGACATGTGAATACTGTACCGCTAAATTTCTCATACATTATTTGCGAATTCCTGGCTCATCCTCTCATTCTATAAGAAACAAATAAGAGTTTGACACAAGAGAAGGCACTGGTACCAATAGTCAAAGAAGGCCTCAACTTTCGCTTTCTTCGACAGCTCCCTAATACGGCTTCTTGATCCTCTTTCTTATAGCATCTTCATCAATGGGCTCCACTATAGTGACGGGTCAAAGAACAATACGCTCGACCATCAATGGAGCGTCCACACAGGTGAAATTACCAAGGACTTCTTCGATTGGAGGAACCGATGCCTCAGTGCCGGCCCGCAGTACAATCCATACAAGGTAGGCCGCGTCAGCCTAAACAAGCTGAATCCGTTCATGTCCATGTCGGTTGCTTAGCAACAAGTTGATTATTTTGCGTTCAAATAGGTATACCTAACATTTTGTCCGTAGGTAAGCACAGAGGCCCGTGGGTACTCCGACTGTGGGCCTACCAGCCCCTTCCGCTGTCAACTTGGTGACCTGAGTACGCGGCTCCAGCGGGCCACGGTTTCTGGGACTGCCAAGGCCCTCGCCTACACGCGGCGGTTCCACACGGGGTCCAATATCCCGCTTTCCGGGAAATACTCCATAATTGGGAAGTCAGTCGTGATTAACGATGATCACTCTCCAATTCATCGTGGGGACCGGCTCGCCTGCACAATGTAAGTAGAGGAGGCATACTCCCGGATTCGGAGCACAAGACTATGGTGGTGCTCGAAACGGAAGATAATTCTAAGCCTTGTCCTTCCTTTGAAATATTATCCCTTTCATGAGGGATCCCCGTCCTCCACCCTTTACTTAGGATTCTTCTGCCCTTTCATTAATATTCAGGGCCAGGGCGCCAAATCCCATTGCTATTTGATACTTTGCCTCCTGGCTTTTCACGTACGACGGACCTCATCCTGTCCTACTTCTTCTCCCAAGTAATGATGAGGAGTTAATTTGGTAGAAATTGAATACTTTCCCCGCCTCCTATCCAACCGACCGCCACAACAATAATACGGTAACTAAAGATCCCAGCCTCAGCCCCATTATCTTGTATAAGGTGGTGTAAACTATAAACCTCCCTCGAATAGCGAATAGCTAAAGGAGGAAATTCGAGTCTGCCCTACTCAGACGTATTTAGCACAAAAGTGCAAAATTCAAAATGAATAGCTTCAGGGTCCATATTTTCCTACGTCAGTTGTATAGTACAGCAAACAAATGTGTTGTAAATAGTGTCAATTTTATATATAGTATAAATATTTCACTATGTAAATAATACGGGCTAGGAGTTGAAAGATTTTTCAACCAGGTTAGCAAGGTTCAATAATGTTTGCTGATGATAGATCACACAAATTTGACTATGGCTCACATTTGAAATGCTGCGCAAAAATATGTTTAATGCGAAGTAAAAATAGTGCAAGGGAAATCAAAACTTAGGCAGAATAGTGTCCTTTTTATACATATATATATTCCAGGCTTCTTAAGCTATTTGTATTTTGTATTTGTAGAGTCTAACGTAATCTAAGGATTATTTGTAGCTTAGTCTAATATGGCGTGATACATCATTACCTCTATACGCTTTATGCTAGCATCTATATTTTTATTCACCAATTATATTAAGTCTTTGACTAAGGACGTACTAAAGTTCATCCCGATACCCAATTTACCTTGGTGTAAATAATTCATGAATTTATTATCAGCTGAAATCCCCTAAATGTCATTATACTGTATACTGTACTAATGTAATATATGATAGACGGCTACTGAACTATATTCCCTTTTGATGATTGTGGGTCTCGTCCTGTAGAAGAATCATTTCTTATTCGATATTCTTTGAAAGCTCCTTCATGAGAGCTAACTGTCAAAGACGGGCTCAGTTCTACAGAATTAATTTGAATGAGAGTAGGGACTTTACTATGTATTTTCTGCATAAAGCATATAAATAAAATGCATGTAAAGCGACCTGAATGAATTCTTGTTAGTGAATAATATGAAGTGAGGCTGCATGAAGTGTAAGGGCTTATACATACAATTTACAATTTGAATAAGAAAGCCTTCCGTTTGTCTGTTCAAATGTTGCCCATTGAGACGTCTGACAGTTTTAAATTGTGCTCGGTTTCGGCCTACAGAATAATTTTCACTTTTTCTTCAAAGGCGTACTTGCAACTTGCACTTGTGCTCTATTCACAGGACTTCCTATACAGGCCCATTTTTTACGGAGTATCATTTATGACATTATGACTCCTGGGCTGGCTCCTTTCTTGAAAGAAAGGAATGAGGTTTATTATATTATGGACGAGGAGGTTCCTTTCGTATCTGCAAATGATGATGACTCTCTGCGGTCAGAGACAGATAATGGGACCTATGGAATATGGAATGAATTCGTTCCTTATCTCCTCCTATTTTTCTCCAATTTTTAGGATCGTTCGAATCTATCGTGTGAAAGTGGTGGCCAAGGACTGGTTCCCTAATGGCGGAAAGGTCGGCGTTACAGGGAAACTTGAGTTCCTCCAAGAGACTCCATTCTCCCCGGTCAAGACTCATGTCATGCTCAAAGGGCTGGGTGGGAAGGTGCAGAACTACCATGTTCATGAGGTCAGTTCGTGTTACCAAAAATAAATCAGTAGTACGCGGTCAAGACTGTGCAAGAGATTGTATTTTCGTTGCGCCAAAAATGCATTACATTTAGATTTAGGGACCAACGAGTGAATTTACCCTTATAGGTACGGCTTGATATAGCCGAGCGGATTATGTTTTTTATTCGCCTGAATTAACTAACTGTTTTGAAATTTACCGACAAAAGTTAAATTCTTACCAGCACGATAGTTAAAAATATGAAAGTTA
Organism: Hypogastrura burkilli; assembly: GCA_034696285.1. Lineage (NCBI taxonomy): Eukaryota > Metazoa > Arthropoda > Collembola > Poduromorpha > Hypogastruridae > Hypogastrura > Hypogastrura burkilli. The sequence goes on along the minus strand of JAQFZY010001553.1, from coordinate 918 downwards.
AGAAGATGGAAACTAATACGAGTCAACTCGTTAGGGTCGTGTTTTCAGAGCAATTGGTGAAACCTTTACTTTCAAGTAATTAATAGAGCCGAAGTAACTCATGGGTTAAATACTGTGTTTATAGACGTCGCTGCCGATTGACCGGACGGACCCCTGCTCTGAGCACTCCGTTGGAGGCCATTTCAATCCCTTCAACGTTACCAAGGCCCCAGCCACCGGGTCTCCCGACCAATACGAAGTCGGTGACCTGAGCGGGAAGTTTGAGAACTTCCGTGACCTCCACGAGTTTGAGGGAGAATACAATGACACGAACATGGAGCTCGTGGCTCCGCACTCCATTCTCGGCCGCTCAATAGTCATTCATAAGAAGGAGAAGAATGCTCGGTAAGACTGCCGGCTAAATGGAAAGGAAGGTAATTTGGAGCATAAACGAACTGATTCTTCAAGCCTCTACATTGTGTTCTTAGATGGGCCTGTGCTGACCTTGTGCGGGGGTACAGCCCGTCCGAAGCTGACGAGTACAGGGCCATTGCCTCATTCCACCATCCCGACGGATACGTATGGGGCTACGTACGATTCGTAAGTAAATCACGTTTAGAATTCAGTTCACAGCCTCTTGTGTGGCGGATCCTAATTAGACCTCTCTTCTTATCAGCAACAATTGGTGTACATGGACGGGAGTTTGAGTGACACAACAATTGAAATCAATCTCAAGTATCCGGGACAAGTCAATCGAGATGTGGTGAGGAGGCAATATAATTCATTTACACATACAGTCAACGCACGTACTCTAATGCTACTGCTACTATGTAGTACATACATATACTAAACAATATGTACATACTGTAAGAGGAATTAATTGTAGAGCCCTGGACCCTAGAGTCCAAAGTCCAAAGTACAATCTCGCAGGTCCGGCTA
>JAQFZY010001552.1:0-15011 GCA_034696285.1 Hypogastrura burkilli | reverse complement strand
TGCACTCTTTTACACATCTACCGACGTCAGACTCAAAACATTGCTGGCGTGCGGGAGATAGGAAAACCCTATATCTACATGTCAGATGCTAATAATTACGTCGTCGGGTGGTGGGTTTAGTGAGACTTCCGCCTTCTTTCTTGGGATAATAAAGCCTAAAGTTGAACTCAAGAATTCTATTTGTCAACAAGAGGCGGGAAACACGTTGCGAACTTTAAAATCCGCCCTTCGTCATGCCTTCATTTACCAATTCCTTTTGCAAACTTGCCGTTTTATTTTGTTTTGTTTGTAATTTTGCATTTCAATCCAATTTGCAATCCCATTTGTACTTGTTGGAGAATCCAACTGAGTTAACTCCGGCCTCCGATCTCTGATCTTCGGCCTACCGAGGCCTGGCCTGAAGGCGAATGAGAGTTGGCTTCGTCAACAAGGACTAGTACTCTAAGTGCTCTTCAGTCATTCCATCTACACTCCAGGTCCGGACAGGAGTATTTGCATTGGAAGGGGATAAGCGGAGGAGAGACAGGTCAGTTCATCGGTTGTGAAAAAGTGTCACACGTTGTCGTTGTGGTGAGTTTCTCCGGGAGAAAATAGTTACAGACTGCAGAATGCATGAACGAAATCCGTACAACATGAATCCGCCGGACTTCGCAGCCTTAGGCCGAAATCATCCATTCCTAATGCCGTACATCACACTTGTACGTCAATAAGAATAAATGATTAACTTGCAGTTTGAATTTATCCTTTCATATGTCATTGGCATAGGCAAGGAACGGGCGTGGTCATATTGACTTTAAGAATAATTCTGCACTCCGAGCCCTGACAAGAGCGTTACTGCTCGATGACTTTAAGCTGGATGTAACTTTTCCGGAAACTTCTCTGGTGCCAACCGTTCCATTACGTCTCAATTATGTTTTGTGGATTGAGGACTTATTCAATCAAACAAATGAACCATTGAGAGGACTTGATATTGGTAACTAAGTCTAATGGCTTTATAATTCATATAGTATAACTTGTTCGTTCGTGGTTCATAGCTGCGTTTCTTGGTGACAGGAACCGGTTGCTCAGCTATATATATCTTGTTGTGTGCGAGGCTGAATAAATGGAGGATGATTGGCACTGATATTAAGCCCGAATCCATACGTTTTGCCCGAAGAAATGTTGTAAAGAACGGGCTGGAGGACTTAGTTGAAGGTACATTAAGAATTACAATAACATGTGTTTAAATTCCTGTTGTTCTGTAATTCAAGTCATAGGAGATTAATGGAGAAATGCTTGGCTTGGTTTGGTTTACAGTTAGACAAGTTGAAGGGAACTCTATTTTCGGAACCATATTTGAAAGTGTGACAACTAAGTTTAATTTTACTATGTGTAATCCTCCATTTTTCTCTTCTGATGCTGAAGCCGACTCAACTACAAAAGCACGTCGCCCAAACCGCCCTCCTCCGTCTGCTGCGAAAAGTGGATCCTCCTCAGAACTAGTGTCTGAGGGTGGGGAAGAGCAATTTATTTCGAAGATGATTTTGGAGTCGAAGGAATATGGTGATAGAGTTAAGTAAGTCCACATTCATGTTTCATAGATATTGTAATTCAATTAAGCAACTTCACTACTACATTTTTACGAATTCCTTGACCAGCATTTTCACAACAATGGTTGGAGTCAAGAGACATCTTAAAGCGCTCCTCAAGCAACTGAAATTGGTTGGAGTACAGGGATCTTCAGTTACTGAGTTTGTACAAGGAAAAACTATGCGATGGGGTTTAGCATGGACGTTTCAGTCATGCTATGCGACCAATCTCACAACTTTCACGAAGCTTTCAGTCCCAATGGACGCAAAATTTAAATGCGACTGTTCGCTAGCAGAGTTCGTCTCGTTTGTCAAATCCTGTCTCGGCCGCTTGGAGTTTAAATCTATTGTTGACACGGAGGATCGTGTTGAAGTCATTGTGGAAACTAATACTTGGTCACATCAACGAAGAAAGCGGAGAGAATTGGAAAGGCTGAAAGATAATGAAGTTTCGTCTTTGGAAACTGACTCTCTTTGTAAAGTTTCTCGTATTATGCCTCAGAAACCGGAACTCACTCCAGAGAAGAACGTTCCCACTTACACTACACCGGCTAACTCGGAATTTATTACCGCTAGCTACGATCTTAAGGAAGAAGTCCTACAATGCATTAATGGGGGGAGCGATCCTTCCAATTCGGAAAAGGCCTCATATGAAGAAAAGGAGTGTGCTCTGCACTTTGGTGCTCGATTTCAATATGTTGATCTGGACTTCGTCTTAAGTCTGGAGTTTAAAGGTGGACACCTAGGCAGAAATGGGCTCGGTCAAGTTCTTCAGTATTTGAAAAACGCGATTGCAAAAAAATATCATACATGACTATATCTATTGGTTTGCACTGGTGAGTATAGATCAGTAAATATTTGTAATAATTCGTTCCAAGCTTAGAGCCAACCTCGCTAAGCGGCGGAGCCGCGTGCGCAAGTATAAGACACGAGCCGAAGGCGAGGTCGTTACTTGTCTTCTATTATAAAATTATATCAAGGTTTGGACCTGCCGCCGGATTCCGGCCGCATTTCTCAACCCAGACCCACCAAATCCCGTCAGCAAAAAGTTATGCCCAACCCGGTTATCAAGTTCGTTGTTCAGATTTTTAGGGTCAATGGGTCAAAAACATGAACCTTAGCAACGAATTTTTTTTTTACCTTTGTTGACATTTTCTGAGAATCCTAAAGGAATTTGTTTACACTTTTAATTCCTCCATGGGCCGTAACAACAACCAGCCACCCAAGCTCAACTGTACGTGGTCCCTGTCCAGGTTCAGGTTTTGGCACTGTCACACCTCGCAAATGTTAATTTCACCAAACAGATTGTCCGGTTTTAAAGGTTGGTGTCGGGTGATCTTGGGTGGATTTGAGTCTGACCCAAACCCAAAACTGATAGAAGAGTATACATCTTCAAAATAAATTCAAATAGATTGGAACCGTCCCGCCTCTAATATTCTACGGCGCAGGAGTTAATGCACTATGGCATTGGATTCTATTACAAGATAGAATCTTGCACTACGTAAACGTTTTAAGCGATAACGAGGGGTAGTAGGAGCAAAGTCCGATACGATGGATTGCCTTTCACATTGATAACTGCTATTATTATGTACTAATTACTAGACACAATCGATTCTGGTTTACTTAGGACTGGGAGTCGGGTTTACTTAGGTAGGGTACCTATATACATATAAGTTTAGGTATCTGTCGGTCTTTTTGGGCGCTAAAATATTTAACATAATTATATTTTTACTGCATTTGTGTTCTATTACCTATTACCTATCAGACATCAGAGCTCTCTGGGGTAAACATATAATTTCATAATAAACCATTTTTGATAGCATAACCGTGCATAACCAAATAGTGGAGAGAGAAAATAATGTGAAATTTCACCGGCAGAAAAAAATTCAAAATACAAGTAACGACCTCGCCTTCGGCTCGTGTCTTATACTTGCGCACGCTGCTCCGCCGCTTAGCGGGCTTGGCTCTCCGTTTGGAATTAATTAGTATTAGATATATACAGATATTAGAACAAATATTTTATTTAGTAAATAAATCGATTACTTAACTCTACAAATGGTGTGATGTTAGCAAGCCATGTCACAGAAACAAAGTACTTACGAAGTGTTATGCTAGACGCTGCAGGTTCTTAAATGCCTTCTATTTCTGTCTGTTTCTTAAATCTTACCTGCAGTTCGTTGAAAAAATAAAATCCCATATTTTTACGAAATCGTTTGAAACGTAGAGCCAACCTCGCTAAGCGGCGGAGCCGCGTGCGTAAGTATAAGACAGGAGCCGAAGGCGACGTCGTTACTTGTAGGTTATACAATTGTTTAAATGTTTAGGTGCAAGACAACGGGTTTTCGAAGTCGGCGCAACAGTCAATCGGAGGAGGCCGGGATCCAAAAAGTAGATAAGTGAGCTGGACTCGTTGCGTAAGTAGGGTAGAATTCCCGGATTCGGTTTAGAGAATAGGACACGCCCCAAGAAGGTCAGGATCGGGAAGAGAGACCTGCTCCCTCGCCCGCCTATTTTCAGAGCCAAGGAGCAGCGGAACTTGGTATAGAAGATCAAGAATTGTCAGGACCCCATCGCAACTTCTTGCTAGTCAGTCAGTCTGAAGGAGGCAGGACGCATACATAGATAGATGGAGAGGAAGAAGGTGAAGGTTCTCATCTGAGGCTCCTGCCGCTGCTGGAGTGAGTGGAGATGCGGATACGGAGTAATGCAGAGGTGTTTCTTTGTACATATACATATACTACTACTACATAACATAATACTGGTACTACTATACTGTACTGGATCTTCACCTCTACTTCTGGCCTGCCCGCTATATGGGTTAGTTTTTATGCTTTGCTGCTGCTGCTGCGCTGGGACTTCAGTCAAGAGTCAACTCAAGTCGGCGATGGAATCGAAAGGCTCCCATATACACATGTATACACGTTCCTATTCCTAGTTCCTACCTTTTGTTTGTATGTATATTTCTAAAACAGGGTTGCGTGGAGCAGCGAGGAAAGGAAACCATGTGGTCCAAAGGTCTTTGTGGGAGGGGAAAGGACATGCTAATACACTAAACGAAAGGAGTTGTTCCTCATCTCCTCAACAACTAGTACTTGGGCTACTAACACCGCACTGCTAGCTAGGATCGAAAACCTTTACTAAAACTGATAAAACTCCATAGGAGAGGCCTCGTGACTCTTTTGGGTCTCTCTCCTTGACTAGCATGCTCCTGGTCTTCTTGTCTTCCTTTTACTCACTTTGAGTTCTCGCCTTTTCTTAAAAAAAAACAACTTAAAACACTTACCCATCTCAATTAGCTAGATCCACACATTAACAATTACCATCAGTTCGATCTTCTCATTCTTCCGCCTTTTCTACACCCGGATTTGAGGGTATACCAGCCCCTGGTAAGTTTGGAATTTCTTGATATTACCTAGCCCAAAATGCCCTAGCCTAGAAAATTTTCAGTAGCCAATAAGAGCTTCAATGGTTCGCTAAGTGTTGTTTCTGTTCGCACGAAGTAAAATACGCAACATACATGCGAAACCATCCAACGTCTATTCTACCGGTTGAACGTTGCGGAGGCTTTAAGCCTTCCTGTTCCTCATACATTGATAATGTTCCAATGAAATCGTGGTTAGACTACCCATTTTAAGCGTTCTCAGTTCTCACCTACAATGCTATTATTTGGTTCATATGTACTATCATACACACATAATGCGTGTCTCTTAACAGGTAAAGCTAGCGTAGCTAGAAATTGAAGCGCTGCCCGTGATGTTGATGGCCAAGAAGGGGGACAGGATTTTATATGGAAAACAAATGTTTCGTTTACTGATGCAACTAAGAGGAGCCGTATAGACAGACGTCTGTCTGAGCTCCAATAGTATTTCTCCTGACAGTAGTGGCAGTAGTGGAGGGTTAGATATTAGATATACGGATATACATATAAAAAAACTAGTTTTGTTGGACTGCCCCCAGAGCGATTGCATAATTTATTTGTACTTACTTCTCGTTCTTTTCCCATATACTACATAGTAGGTAACATAGTTGTGCTAGTAGATGTGGTGCACTATAAATTGCTCGTGCTCGCCATGCCATCCAGCCAAACCATGCTTTTCCCCTTGATCTTCCAGCAGCAGCGCAGCGTCACTATGGAATAAATTCCCCTTCCCCATGTGTTCTTCTCTGGCCAAGAGCTAAACTAGTCTCATCTTCCATTCCTCTCTTCTTGAACTCTATGTAACAATTCCCATGCTTCATTCCCGTACTTCCTATCATCTCCAGTGTCCAAAACAAACATTATAATTAGTATCTTCTCTTTACCCGGACACTGATACCGGTAGTCATCCAATAGGTAAAAACGACTAATATACCTATTTTACTTAATTCTTCCTCAGACAAATTATAATTGTTGACCCAAAATAATTCACAAGGCATCACGGACAGTCGCAGTTTTGAGCCAAAGTTCCCGTATGATGTGTGTATAACTAGTCAGCAAGCCCGCGGTAACGCGGAAAAAGTAACTACATTTTATGCACAATTCTAGCGTACAACAACCATCATACCTCCATTCTACATGCATATATGCCACTATGGCACATATACTCTAGAATTGTGTTTGAAATATGTAGTTACTGATTCCGCGTTTGCGCGGGCTTGTTGGCTAGTGAAAGTAGAAGTATTTTAGTACAATTTACAAAATCGTGTCCCTACAGTTTAATGAAAACTTCTGTACTATCCACCTCCGTGCTTTATTTATTGTTAACCCGGGAAAGAATAGTGAAGTATCATTTTCATTTTCGTGTCGCGCAGTTTGAATTCCCATCCCATCCGACATCCGAGATTCGAACACCCATGCTATACTTTTAAATTTCGCCTTAGCAACTGTAGTATGAACCCTTATTGTTTTATAGACGCTAAATACACCTTTCCATTTCCCATTCCATGCTCGCGTACTACCCATCCATTTACCATGATATAATTAGTATTTTATATCCCCTTGACATCCTGTCGCCTTGATCAGTAAATAGTGACGAACACACAAAATAGCAGAATTATATATTAGAATCCACACAAGCACGGAACGAATAACTACGTCATCTAATTACTTCTAGGGTATACGTCCTATCGCTAAAACAAACGCCCCCACGGCCCGTGTACCCTCGAAATAATTAGAAGACATAATTATTCGTTCCGCGTTAGCGCGGGCTTGTTTGGCTAGTCAAGGAAAAAATTTTTTCGGTAATGAAGCATTCCACTAATAATATTTCACTACATCATAGCAGACGGAAACCGTCTTCGTCAGAATTCCTGGTTCGAATGAGTAAGGTGTTTATTTTTTGTATTGACTGGATCCGTTGCATTGGTTGGCTTCATTCATAATCAATTTATAAAGAGGAAACATTGAGGAACGGCAGAGAAAGGTGCAGGCCGCTCCTTCGTTGTTCGTGATTTGAAAAAGAGAAAGGAGACTTATTGCAAATTGTATGGATCTCTGTATATTCTCCTGTCCTTCAGGGTTGTCGCAAAGTATCGATTCTGTCAGGTCCAGGACGGTTGTACTCAAAGTTTTTTTTTACAACCTTAACCCTGCACCCAGCGCAGTTTCGTTTAATTTCCATTAATACGTCTCAACTGCAAAAAAAAAACGGTGTCTGGAACCTGTATCTATCCATCCTTGACATCAATGCATCAATGCAAAACATTTTCAACTTTCAGCCCAACTGCTCCTATTGTAACACACGCATAAGAAAGATAAGCGTAATCGCGCCGGATGCGAAAATTTTTGGGTTTTTAATGAAAAAATTCTATTTTTGTGAACATTTCGGGGGGGGGGGGGGGCTGGAGTCCCTAAGTAAAGCCCTATGCTGGCCACGCCCCTGGACCAAGGTTCAGCTTTGAACAGGGAACGGTCAGTAGTTATTCTGTCTAGTATGCGCGTAATTAAAACATGTAAGTACATAGTTGCGGTTGAGGGTTAAGGTTACACTGTAACTTGATTGTCCTGGAGCTGCTGAATAAAATAATGTACTAGGTAGATTAGGCTTAACGTAGGCTAGGTGTCTAATGCTGTACGTTACTTTGTGTTACATCAATCCATGCCTGTGATTAGGAACTCTTGGATTGTATGTGAAGGTCAACCATTGGGAATTGGGAAGCTAATGGCGTACCACAAATTTGTAAAGAAGTACAAGTTTACTACCAAGTTCTGCCTGGTGCCGTAAGTCGGTGTCTTGTGCCTCGTATAGCGTTAATTTGTTCACTCCCCTCATTATTCTGTTACTCGTGAGCCCAGTAAGTACACCTTAGGAAACGTGGTGCCGGTTCCGGTCAGCAAACTTCAGTACTTTTTAACGGCTTAAGTGCTACAATGATACATACGACAGTTTTGAATAGTAGTGCAGTAGGGATTGGGATTGAGACTTGAGCTCGGTTTCGTTTCCAAAAGTCTCACGTTTTTCATTACTGTACAGTTAAGTCCAATATATGTAAGTATAAATGCGCTTTATCGTATGACCCACGTACATGCGTGTTGTAAATCCGAGTGGTATACTAAAAGTTTTGATTTTGACCCATCTTTGTTTACATAGTATAATTCTGACACCATCCCCTATTTGGCGAGGATATACCTACAGCCGCAGTCAGGTCTCAGGTCTGGAATTGGGTTACTTTATGCAAAATTTTACATACAATTGGCTGTATGTACATACATCTTATATCTGCACGTTTTAATATTTATATATATATTTAGCATATTTGGGGAGAAAACATTTTATTTTAAGCAAAACATTATTCGATTACATATTAGTCGATTTCGGATTCAGGGAACCCGGTTTTAGAAGGGAATTCGATTCGAAGGGACGAACGAAATTCGCTTCTAAAATTCGATATATTTCTCTTGGGGTTATTTCTATCAAAAGTCGTCCTCGCCTAGTAATTCGGGATATAATTTTGCACAAATGTAAGGTATTCTGAGAAATATTGTTTTGCACTTTTTGTATGACTCGTACTTATGAGATATTTATATCACCTACTAGTTTATTAGCTGGTACCGACAGGGTCGTAGCTTGAAATGCCGGGCATTTGTCCGGTATAAAATCGGTCCCTGCCAATTTATTGAAGTATTTTTTGCCTGAGTGAAACCCCCATAACAACAACAGCTTCCATGTAAATAAACGTGTAAAAGGTTCTAGGGTCCCTGAGGGTATGCGGCGGGTTTCCTGGGCGTGACTAGCACAAGAGCGACCTTGAATCTCCCTCGGTATGCCCTGTTTTTCTGTCCTAACGGCCCTGACGTCTCCCAAGACTGTCTGGTCCCCTGGTCACCCTGCTACAAATTTCTGTGCGTATGCTATTTGGTACCCAATTTGATGAACTCCCGGTTTCTGGCTCTGCTCCACACCGACCTCGGACAGATGAAGTGGACACAGTCACGGATGCTCCCGTCTGGTCCCCGAAGCTCAGTCTCCCTCAGATCAGGCAGACACTCGGTTTCCTCTCAGGTCACTGTCAGGCACTCCTAAACGAAATCGGGGTCAATGGGCACCGTAAAAGAAAGGGTACGAAGAAAACTACATCGTAGGCTGGTCAGGCTCCAATATCAAGTACTCCTTTATTCCCTACAGGAATCCCGAAACAAACTAAACTCAGAAGCCCTTCAGCTTCTGGTTCACAAAATAATGTATTGGCGTGTCAGACGTCCCTATAATTATTCTTACTACGCCTACCCAGAATAACCTGGACAGGCAGTCGTTACCCATTCCCATTGGCTGGGTATACGTTGTATTTTGTGGATGGCCCCTCCGGTACTGTCTCCGTGTCTCGTCCTCCCCGTCGGCAAATGACCTCCCGGAAAATGCCCTCCAATCAGGCAACTTCCAAAAAGAGTCCTCCCCGGGTTTCCTATTCGTTGTGGAACCGCTTCCGGGCCTTGTTATCTCGGTACCGCATACATCCCGCTCGGTTTCGGTCAGCCTTCATCTTCGGCCTCCTGAGCCAAAAGTTTTTTTTATTCTCCATATGTCGTAGCTTGACATCCGGCTGAGTTTCTTATCGTTATCTGGGTACACGTTTCTAGTGTGTCCGCGTTCGTAGCAGATAAACCATTCTTTTTCCGTCTCTGTTCCTGGTAAGAAACTTCCATCTGTTCCACGTTATTCGGGAAATTGTTATCAATGATGATTTCTGGTGGTAAGCTGTCATACTTTTCACTGAGATATTCCAGCATAATTTTCAAGTCCTCAGAATTTTCTGAGCATTCCGATTGGTCTTCTTCTGGGGCTGATGGAATTTCTGTTCACAGAATTCCACTCTCAGCCTGTGACGATGGGAGTTCCGTACACGGTACTCAACACGCACGCGTGTGATGGGATCGCTATGCTCAGCATTCCAAACTCACCAGAATTGACACTCGGAACCACCCAGACCACACTTCTGAGCTTCTTTTGTGTAGTTATTGGCTCCTCCACACTCTTCCGATTATAATATTTTGCCACATGCTTATTTATGATATCGATCAATGCATTGGGGTTTCTCTGAATAATGTAATTCAGCTTGATAGTCATATCGAGTCCAACTCCGTTTACCTTGTGCTCATTTTATCCAATTGTATATTTGGTTCATGAGCTCCTGCTGCTTAATAGTTTGAATAGTTAGAACTCGAACTCCTGTAACACAGGCTTCTGTGTTCCAGGTTCATTGTAAGGCTCGCCTCTGTGCCGTTTCCTATATTATTGTATACTAATGCTAAATTCAGGATATCCATGTGAATGTAGGAAGTGCACGTGTATGTATGAAGAAGTGTACGAAATGAGGAGTCTTGCTCACTTAGTTTCATGGCAATTGTGTATGATAGGTATATTTGGATCTGGCATCCTAGACTAGATAATTCGATTAACACAACATGATATGATATGTGATAAGGTTCAACCTTTTTGTGAAATGTCAGTCAAGGCCTAATTGTAGACGGTCAGTCTATGGCCCAAACCTTACTCTTATGAAGAACAATATTAAATTATTTCCCAAAAATCCTCAAAAATGAAACATTGGATTTAAATTAATTATGATAGGGAATTGAATGTCGCCACTCAATTCCGTATAAATAGTCAGAACTTTTGGTTGTAAAAGGGAGTTCACTTCCGACTCCCTTAACGTTAGGAACTATTCATTCTTTTGAACTAAATAAGCTAAAGTCACTATTTGCGAAGTTCTTTGTTTTGGCCTAAAGTCTTTCGTCGTCCGTCTCATTCCTGTTCGTCATTGGTATTAACATTGTTAGTTCCCTGACGCTTCTGTTTCGTGTCTCTCATATTTATTTAGTACTTTATCATAACGTATATATTTTTAATGATAAAGTGATGTAGAGAGATAGTTGACAAGGTTTAGGTATAGTACGGGCAACCGGCAGTATAGGTATAGTGCGGTCTACTGTCAGTCAACTATTCCGCTTTACTTAGGTTAGATATTTTGGTTTATGCGATTGCATAAAGTTCTAGAAACAGACAGAAACAGCAGCGTTACACTCCCCATTCTGTTACACATTATAACATTAGATTATATTTCCACCTTAAGCATTTTCTGTGGTGCAATTCACGATCGTTGGCCATTTATGCTTATTTCCTCTGCATATCTTCAGAATAGGTCATATTATAATTCAGTTCTGAATGAAATTCCTTTCCTCCGAATGAATTTTCAATTCCTGAGTTTTTGTTTTGTACAATTTTTGTACAAGATTAATTAAATTACGAAATGAGATCTCAATTCATTGAATTCTCACTCCCGGATTTACGATTCTTAATTTTCTGTCTGTATCCCGCTAAGGTTCTGTCATTAACTCTAGGGGTGTTCCATAAACTCCTTTTAAGTGTCTGAAAGCTTAGGTTGTCAATTTTATTTTTGTAACTTTCCTCCGGCACCTGCCGTTGCGAATAAGGTTTAATTTCCGCTTTCCGAACAGTTGATTTGCATACGGGTCGCGAATTTCAAAAATAACGTCTGACAGTTTTCTTTGAGATTAAGACTGGTCCAACCCATTCATTATTGAATTCTTTCATCTTGACAGCATCTTGTATCTGATAACTTGTTATTGTTGATGAGTACTAACTCCCCCACGTCGTAATAAATATGGTTATATTTTTGGTCATTGTAATGTTTATTTAGCTGATGTTCAACTGTTGTTTCGGAGCCAGCTAATAATCTGCTGTAACGTTTTTGGGGCTTGCATCGTTGAAGGGTTATTAATTCATGACACCTCTCCCATCAAGTTTCGGTCAAACCGAAGTGGAATTTGACAGTCCAATTTCAAAAATGGGATATGGTCTCCCGAAAAATTATTTCGAATATTGTTGTGGGAAAACTTGTGAAACGTATCCGTCCTCCTGGTAATTGATTTATTGGTTTTGTCACGTGACCCACATGAACATCTTTCGATCTCTCCTTGTTCATTCTAGACAAGAATCGTACTCCTTGATCTTTCCTTACTCGACTTCCTCACTCCAATATGAGAGGCTTCCGGAGCGTCATGGAATACTGTGAAGATATCTTCTACCAACTGTCTTGGTATTACAGGCACTACAGCGTTATTCAGCTAACTATCATTAATCCCGGTCCTGAAAATTAAAGGGACCCGAGACTTCAGGGCCGGCGGAGCTCTTGAGAGAGGAGAAGAAAAAACCAGAAGTCACTTACCTCAGCAGCAGCTTCTCCTCGATTTTTAAAAACAAATTCTATGATAATCGGACTTAAACTGACGAAGAAACCTTTTAAACAGTCAAATAACATCCCGGTGTTCTTTTTGTAATTATTGTTTGTAAACAAAAAGTCAGAGAGGGCAGCCAAAACTTCAATCTGCTTAAAAAACTAAGGATTATAAAAAGTTATCTACCCGTTCAGGGAAAAAGGACTGAAGTCATCAGTAACTTTAGTAAGTAACCGATTTTTTTTTACTTTGTCTGTCTTTGCATAGTAATACAAAAATACGGTAAGGTACTGGACTTGTTTGAGCAAAACCTAGCCGACAGTGTTGACGTTTGACTGCCCACTTCCTTTGATTCATGAACTCAAACCACCTACACCTTACCCTTACCAGCACTTTGCCGTATTTTTTTATTCGTATGTAAAGATAGACAAAGCAAAAATATAGGCCAAGTTATTGATCACTTCAAACCTTATTCCCTGAACGAGTATATAACTTTTTATAATACTTAGTTTTTTAAGCTGATTGAAGGCTTCCCTCTCTGACTTTTTGTTTACAAACAATAATTACAAAAAGAACACCGAGATGTTATTTGACTGTTTAAAATATTTCTTCGTCAGTTTAAGTCCGTTTTTTAAAAATCGAGAAGCTGCTGCTGGGGTAAGTGACTTTTGGTTTTCTCTTCTCCTCTCTCAAGGGCTCCGTCGGCCCTGAATTCTCGGGTCCCTTTAATTTTCAGGACCGGGATTTATGATAGTTAGCGGAATAACGCTGTATTTTTCTAACGGAAGTTCTTCCGTTTGTTTGCTCTTAGGACGTATACTACCTTGAGCTTCAGGTAACTCTTCTGTTAACCTGGTTGAGGGTTATCTCAACTTATTGGCACGTGTATTTACATTTTGTACAATTTTTGCGTTGACACGAGAATAACAACGGTCGTACTCATGCTCACTTTAATCGTGCTCATCATCTCGCAAACTTCGCAACAAGCTTCGTGAATTTCCATGATTGTCTACTTCCTGAGTATATCATCGTTTTTTTATTTTGCAACCAGCATAAACTCCTGCAGAAGTTATGTCCGGCCGGGAAATTGCTTAGTTTGAGAAGTTCTGAGTTTTATTCTTCGTGCCTTTCTGAATTTTCTCCATTGAGTTTCATAGCACATACAATTGGTGTAAAAACAAGTCACCTGCATCACTTATTACACTTATTACTCTTGTATCGAGATATAGAGAAAAAAAAACTCCGGGAATTATGGGTTGTAGTATTATAAAGTACTTTAAACAAAAAAAACATGTTTTTGCTTCGTCTTGATTTTGTTCTTTGTTTGTGTAAACTCCTTTTACTTTGTACAGTATATCTTATATTGAGGCTTTATTATTTAATTCGTTGTTTAGATCGTAATTGAGAGTATATAATTGCAATTAGTATACTTACTAAAGTACATTACATACTTATTACTTTCGTCGCGTCGAAAGTCGCATTTTGTCATGGCTAAAATACGAGGAATCTTTGAACGATCACCAATTAAAGCTCATAACCTGGGTTTTTCTCACCAACTGCCTTTTTATTCTCACCAATTAAATCAGACTGCTCACCAATTACAACAAATCGCTCACCAATCAATCATTTTAACCTAGTTATGAGCAAAATATTATTTCTTTTATTTTCTGGTGCGTGTCGTTAATTTGAATATCTGTGTAAATGAGTAAATTTCGAGACTGCTTTATGTATTAAAATTTTAATTCCGTTAATTATTATATCATGCCTACGCGGCTTTAATAAACATTTATTTCTCATAGTAAGAGTGAAATGATTGGTGAGTAATTTGTTGTAATTCGGGAGTAATTGTTTTTTCATTTGGTGAGAAAAAAGCTGCTTGGGAAATCTGCTTTAATTGGTGCGAGATTTCCCATTAATTATCGATATTTTAAATAGCGGCCCTAAAATACACTCCGATTGCGTGCATCATGATTAAGGCATTGTCTTTACCGAACGCTGACTTCTTTATAATACTTTTCAATTAATTTTTCAACATTACCGGAAAAAAATATTGAAAAAATCAAAAAGATCAAAAATATCAAAAAGATCCTAAAAATCGGATATATATTTTAAAAAATCGGATCTTTTGATCTTTTTAAAAAGATTATAATTTTTTTCAACCCTGGTTTCGATTTAAGTAGCTTTCGACCATGTATGCTTGCGATGATACTCAGGTCATGAGTCGAGTTACTGAAAAAGGAACTTATAAGTACGGAACAGGTTAATATTCCCTTAAAAACCTAGAAATATGATGTTATTATGCCGTTAAAGTTAAATCACGTTAAAAAGTCGTGGACATCTGGCAAAAGATTTGCAATAGTTAAGTATGCGTCAAGAATATGCGTTTATGTTGAAACCCGTTCCTTACTTTTAATTTATCATATTCATAGCGAGTTTCCAGAGCTGGAATAGTGTAACCAACAAGAGTGCAGTGCTTCCGTTAAATGCAAGAAAGTGTATATTCGGTGATCAAGTCGAGTTACCTGGTAAACGCAGCATGTGTATTCTCGATAAGCAATATTAATTGTATCTATTGTACCACCGGTGCCGGTGCCCATGTAAATTAAGTATACTTTGTTATTATTATTTAATGCATAGCCAACAAGCCCGTATTCTTGCAAAGAAAGGCGAAGGCGCAGCGGTTCAACTTAATATATTTTGAAGTGATAAAACATGGGGCTATTAGAAATTCTTTGACAGAAGCCGAAACAGAAATCCTTCAATCGTAA
>JAQFZY010001551.1:0-15015 GCA_034696285.1 Hypogastrura burkilli | reverse complement strand
CTAAAATCCTCGCAAATTGTTCTCTTGTGAGCGCCGCTCAGGTGCAATAAGCGTTTTCCATTTTTAGCTCTAAGCACTCCTGTTGGGTAATGGGCACACAGAGAGGCATATTTGAATTTTAAGGAGAATATTCAGGCAAACTTCTTTCTACAGGGCCGGTATTATTACTCAATCTGCCACCAGGCAGGCTGAATAGGGTTCCATTAGTGGGCCCGCCAGCCCACTTTTTTAATTTTGCAAGGTCCTTTTCTCATCAATAATAGGAGATGGTGAAGTTTATGAGTTTTTGAGAAAGAAGTTAGTGAGAATGAGAATGGAAGGTCTCTTGGCTGGCTTGGAGGTTAGCTTTTGCTAGAGGAAAGGACCGAGGACCCCGGTGTCAGGCCATGTCATAAATTCAAAGTCGTTAAAGAAAAATTGGGGAAAGCTGTGGCAGGAGCAGTAGCACGGCGCGGCGGCTCCTTCTCATTTAATTCCACCACCACCATGTTCCTAATATTAGTTTCCGAGTATGCATTATACGGAACCTGAAAATACTGACATCTGCGTAAAAAAAAACTTTTAAATTGAAAGAATCCGGAAAAACCTTTAAATATTTTCACAACGTCGTATTAAACAAAGTACTTAAAGTAATTTAATCGTAGTAAGAAGCTTTGCAATAATTTTTTTCAAATTTTTTATTAAAAAACCTGTGTTTTATGCACGTGCATCAATAAATACCTTGAACGCCGTTCATTCTCAGCACACAAATGCAGGCTACAAAGAGAAAATATTTATTCAAACATTTAGAGCGTCATGACTGAGACTGAACCGTATAATGTAACGTAATTTTGGTAATTGGCATAAGGAGCCGGTCCGCAGAGAGGGAATCATGATCACGGTCATGACAATAAAACTCTTTTCTATAAAACGGCAAAAGAGGCAAACCGCTCACTCTATTTAGCCTGAGTCATCAGAGACCCGAACTCCCAAAACGCTCCTATTGTACTCCTAGGTACAATGAAAAATGATAATGATGATACTTGCTGTTGCATGCAGATGAGCCCCGCGGACCATAGTAAAAAGCGCCTGGGAAGGAAGGCCAAATGAAGCGTTGAGTATTGCAATTTTCCGTTACCTGTCTCCAGCGACGATGCGTTATGGATCATTTAACCAAATGGGCGGGACTGGCACACGGCACGGCGATTTTTGGAATTTTATTGCTCCCCATTTGTCGGGTATTGCACGAACCATTACACCCTCTTGGACTTGGCTGCATTGTTGCACGCGTCCTATACTTTGTACATAGATCCCTATCAATTACCTAAGGTAGGTACGTATCAGTCTCATCCTTTAGTGGGTTCGTGCTGCGGTGGGATGGCATGACATGCCAAGGGAGGCCTGGAACTGCTATATATAAGATCAGATCCAGAGATAGGACATTACATTTTTAAAGTGATGCTGGGGTTAGAAAGAAGGCTTCGTTGAATTTGGATTTGGATCTATACATAGTATTCTAACAACTTGGGCCTCTGTTCTCGTTTAGAATTTAGAAAACGGATTCATATGATATGATATATAAGGGTTAGGGCCGGCTGTCCGTAGTTTCTTTCACGCACGATCTAATCGGCACTAAAGTGTTAGATTAGGTTGTGGAGATGATGAAGGGCTATTTAGGATGGGTGGAATAAAAGAAGGATCATCTCCCGCATCCGGCTCTTCAATATAAAGCATTGTACGGCATAAAGCTTCCTTTTAATTCTATCATTGGGCATGGGCATAGTAGGCCCATTTCTCCGTTCCCAGCGTCGTCTTTAGATTTTGTTTAGGAGTCTTATATGCTTGTTATCCTTTATGCAGTGGCAGTATAGCAGTTTAATTTGAGACTCACGTGAATTAGGACTAAGGCAGCAGGTGTATAGCAAGACCTGTATGTCTTTTATTGTACATAGTAGTAAATTGAATCCTTCAGTCACCTACTAATACAGTCACTACTGCCATACTTCTTTTATCAAATAAAATGACTTATTTATTATTATTCCCAACCATATTCCTACTTTTCCCGGAAAAAAAAAATTTAATTTAAGAAAACACTTAATTGATTTCCTTACTTAAGGTTTTGGCAATGACTAATTGAATTTTAATTAAGGTTATGTTAGGCTTAAACGTTTGGCTGTACCAAACTTTTCTTTCAAGTAGAACTGGGGGAAAATTCGACCAAAGCAAGTTTGATTAAATTATTTAATTTATCGGTAAATTTGGGCTTCATCTTTGGTAGTCTTAAATGATAGCCGAATAAAATGTGCCACAAAACCGAAGGTAGGCTAGCCATAATTTTGCTATGCACTATTAAATACATATTGGCACCACTACGGAATTCCCATTTGTCGGAAAAAGCAATGTGTAAAATCGATTGGTGAAAGTGTTATGTTTGTATTTCATTCAATTGGAGATATTGTTTTTTTAAAATACTGACTTCGGTCTTAAAAATTTAGTTAGCTACAGTATTCTCCCAGATTAAACTATCTAATTGGGCTAGGTTAAATTTCGTTATGTTTTTGTTTATTATGAAATATACTCTATCTTTGTTCAGTTTGCCCGGTTTTCCTCTAGTTCAGCTACTTTTGCTGGTTTAATTATTTTTTGGCTAAAATCTATATTTTTGGTATAGTATAAAATAGGGACAAGTAATTAGTTTTGCTTATTGATGATGAGTAATGAGCTTTACGATTTGCAAATTACAGTTGCAGGAAAAATATATGTAAAATAATTGCAATATATGAATTCAGTAATACCATGCTCGGATGATCCTTATATATGAAAGGAGTCGCCGAAGGCACCCCTTGTTAGTATACAAATGAATAAACATGAACGTCAAATCTCGACTTCCTCCCTCAAAAAAACGAAGAAGCCAAAATGAGATTTTCCCCAAAATAAAAATAATTAAAAATCCTGTCCATTCTTCTGAAAGAAAGTTCCCGTCCTCCATGCACATCCTTCCCGCACGCAAGGCTTTCCTAAACCAGGACTCGGGACGCCTAGTAATTACACACACGCTCGCTCGCCCAGTCTCCTATTAGAATGATAATGATGATGATGTTGCTCTAGTTCCCAGTTTCCCTTAGAACTGAGGAACTCAGATTTCCTCGTATAAATACCCAACCTGCCACCCCACAGAACGAGCTAACTTTTTCTGATTCTAATCATACATGTACATCTTTCCCAGGTTTCGCAACATGGAGCAAGAAGATGGGCAAGACCTGGAACAGCCTCAAGCACTCCGGCCACGGCCACGGTCCTGAAATTCGCTACTCAGCCAGCACGGAGTTCCCTTCCGCCCGTGATCGGCCTTCCCCAACCTCTTCCACGGCCACAAAGACCTCCAGCTCCAGCTCTTCCTCAGGCTCAAAGACGCTCCAGCGGACATGGCGCCTCTCCCTTGGGACGGCCAAAGGTCAGGACTCAGCCTGGACCCACAAGGGCCTCCACTCCCTGACCCCCGACCACGAGCTCTATCATCCCTACGACTCGGCCACTTCCAAGAAGAAGCGGGCAGGCCTCCTGTACAGGAAGCCCTTTGCCTCTGAGGAGAACCTGGGTGACAAGTGTAGCACGGGGGGCCGGGTGAGTCGGAGCCGGTCAACCAAGGTCTCCGACTTCTACGAGAAGAGTGCCACGCTGGGCCCCAGGGCCTCCTCAAGTAGTGTCGACCGAGTCGAGTCAATCAAGGGCCTACTTCTCTCCAAAACGCTCCGCCCAAGTCGCTCAAAGAGCCCTGCCCGTATCTCCAAGCGTGACACGCTGACCTTCGTACATCCTGCCAACCGCCAGCACTTGTCTGCTAAATCCTCCCCACTCTTTCGCTCATGCTCCACCTCCACACTGCCCTCCTACGTGGCCGCAGATGACCCCGCCACTGACCTCGACCTCTCCATGCTGGTCATGAGCCCGGCCAAAAGGAGGCTGGTCTCGGCTGGGCCTGGCAGTGGTTCCTTCGACTCGGACAAGCCGGGTCCGGGCCCACTCTGTGCGTCTCCGTCCAAGAAGGCGGCCAGCCTGGACTCCATCAACTTGGTCTCAATAATGGGCGGAAGTGAGGGAGTCGTAGGAGAGACAACCTGTTCGACGGGAAGTGGGACGGCCCTTAAGAAATTCGGATTCCCTCACGGATTCATACGCTCCAAGCTGACGGTTCTGCCTGAGGAGGCAGGAGGCTCTCAGTCCTCGGCCAAGCGCCTCCTAGTTAGCTCCCTCAGCACACACAGTATTCATCTCTCATTTAATCAGACGCCCAGTGGGCCCAAAGTGAGTAAGCGGGCCCGGAGTCGGAGTAACAGTCCAGCCACAACCCCAGTCACCTCCTCTGGAACTCGGGTCGTACGGAGCTGTACCAGCAGCTGTGAGATGCTCGACGCATATCAAAATCAGGAGGACCAAAAGGTTCCCAAGGCCCGTCAGCCCGTCTCAGGGGCCTCAGCCTACGTCTCCTCTAATGAGTCGGGATACGACTCTGACAGTGCTAAGAATACCGAGGAAATGAACTCAAATCCGGGAGACAAGGGCCCGGGTTCCCAGGGCCTGGAAGGGGCCTCTGAGATGGAAGGGGGGGTCTGTGCCAAAATCCAGTCATTTGAGCAGAGTTTCTCCGTTGTGAATAAATCAAAGGCGGCCTTGGTCCGGAGGAAGAGTGACTTGAGCTCCCTCTCCAAGCCTCTGACGCCTCCTCTGCCTATGCTGAGGCCTGACTCATTATCGGGGCCGGAAACCAGGAATGACGGAAAGGGAAGGAACGTGACGGAAGTTGGGCCGGATAGTACAAAAGTTAATTCAAATGGGGCTGGCAGTCCAGTACAGCCAGGCAGTTTCCAGCCAGAACTCTTGTGTAATAGCAGTAGTAATAGTGTGAAGGAGAGGCCTGGATTTTCTACGCCCACTACTACCAGTAACCCTAATTACGGACCGTCCAAAGTGATTGTTCTCGGGAAGAAGGGCCAGATCCCCGTTCTGGAGAGTAGGGAGATCTTTCGGATCTGCACCAAGTCAGACACTTGTCCGTCCCCGTATCTGACCCAGTCCCCGCCGCAAGAGGAGACGGTCCCTCCGGTGACGCTTCCGCCGCCCCCGCCACAGATGAGCAGCAAGAAGCGGTTCCAGCTCTTCCACGTTCCCAAGGGCCTCGACGAGCCGTTTGGGGTGGCAGTTGAGAGCAAATGGGATGAGAAGGGGATTCGGGAACACTGGGTCACGAGCATAGGGACCGGGACCCCGGCTCAACGGTAAGAAAGGAATTCGGAATTCTGAACAGAGGCTGAGGCTAGTATCAATGTCAATGAAATAAGAATCTTCGGAGGGTGGATCTCGGGTCTCACATAAAATTACAGGGGAGCCTGCCTATGCACGTGTCGTAGCTCGTAGCTCACGGAGTATTCGAATACGAATCATACATTTACATCAGGTGCATAAAAGGCCGGGTTTCCAGCATACTTAATTATTTATTTTTAAATTAAAATTGTCCGAATATTTAAATATTCCTACGTTGTACAAAATACTTAGGAATCGTCATAACCAAATCAAGTTCAGCCACAACGTATCAAAATCAGTAGTTATAACTTACATAGCCGATCGTACCACTGGATTACTTTGTTCCAATTATTTTGACACTCTTGACTTGTTCAGAATTATGGTTCCCGATCGCTTTCCATTTTCATAGTGAAACCTAGGCATTACATACTATGTTATAACCTATTTAAGAATCAAAGTTGAACAAACTCTTTCCTCGAATAAATTATTCACCCTCCATTAAATACAATGGATTTAACATTTAACGGCTGTATACGCATTTTCTCTTAGTATGAGTACAGTAACGACTCCAAATGGTTAAATGACTACGACATTCCCCACGCCCAATTTCGTCCTCCTGCAAGGTGTTACGAGGAAAAAGAGTTTCTTTATTATCCATGGATCCTTTTATGAACGGAGTACGAGGGCGCGGACGAGATGGGATATAATATTGAACTAAGTGCGCCTACCTGCGTTGGGCCCTCCTTTGGTATTATTGTAGTCAGACATACATAGGAAGTCCCCCTTCCCCCTCTTATGTCTCCATTCATTCAGGTTGGGGAGAGTGGAAAAGGTTGTAAGGAGACTGGAGAAAATATTATGGGAGACAGTCCGTGTCACTCTACGTGACTCCTGTGCCTGACAGTTTAGCCCCGTACCAGTACATTTGGCCAAGGGCTGGCTGGGCTCAGCTGCTCTCGAAGGACTTTAGTAGGAGGCAGGGAAAGACGATTTGCAAATCCCAGAAGCACAACATGTGTCGTGCTTGCCAATTTTCTCCAAATGTGTCTCTGACAGCCTTTCAAACGGCGGATCTGTCTCTAGGTAGACTTTCTCCAATTCGAGGCCTAAACTGTAAACTGTATGTTACGTACCTTCCTCCCCCACACGCACCCCTTTGTTTCTCGACGACCATAATGTAAATCCATTTGATTTTATGATCGGTCAACCGGTCAAATCAACGGACTGGACAAATGTTTCCTTGGGCAGCTGGATCTGCTGCCAAGTTCCGCAGACATGCAGTTGAAGGGACCTGCGAACATAAAACTTAATGAGGTAGTAACATGGAAAAATTCTATTTTCACTAATAGTCCCCCAAAACATTTCTGAAATAGTATGGTATATGGTATGTCTGTTTACTTTAGCCTAATAGTTGAAACCAATGATAAGCGTTTTGGCAGGAGGCTTAAGTAGGTTTCCAGCTCCTAGCTCATTTTTGTATAAAGCGCCCAACAGTCTAGAAGCCGAAAAGCATTTAAATGCTAATCAGTTGCACTGGACGCTTTAAACCATTTCTACACTACAGGAAAGTTCGTTATTGAGTTCGATACAGAAGAAGCGGATACGTTTTCTTATTTGCAAATTTTTTTACTCATTGAAAACAAGCAGGTAATAATTTCGTACCGCATAAATTCGTATTTTTACCGGAAAGGGACAAAAATACAGTTTATATTTGGGAATATATTTAATATACTTACTTTTTGTTAAATACTGAATATAATTAGCTCAAGCTAGACTAGGGATACGAAAAACTTATTTATTCAGGAAAATATTGCAGTCTGTTTTTTTTTTAAAAAAAGCCTGTTTTACTCCTGTTTGATATACATACAGTGTATATGATACATAGACAGTATAGTCCTTGTAGAATAACCGTTGCTTTCCCTTTATATTTAATTTCCGTTCTTCCGAAATCTTCCCAATTTGAAAGATTGTAGTGGAACAGGAAGGGGTTTTCGCTTTTATTAGGGCAACGAACTGAATAGTGTAAGCAAGGGATGGCCGCATTAGAGTGAATAGCCTACTTTCCCTTATCTCACTTTATCTTTATGCGTCGGGCCTAAGTTGTGCGTTGGAGGGAAAG
The DNA here is from genome assembly GCA_034696285.1 of Hypogastrura burkilli. Lineage (NCBI taxonomy): Eukaryota > Metazoa > Arthropoda > Collembola > Poduromorpha > Hypogastruridae > Hypogastrura > Hypogastrura burkilli. Next base: position 7,616 of record JAQFZY010001551.1, on the reverse strand, counting down.
CTGCTTTCTCTCAAAGTACTACGATCGGATCGGCCTCACTTCTACTACCCCAGTCAGCCCTCTTACGCTGTACGTGTAAATGGAAAGCGTAGAGCCTGCTCCCATTGTTTTTACAACGGTTTCACATGTTTCAATTGAGCTGAGGAAAGCCCATAATAAACTATCAACTATCTGCAGTAAGTAGGTACCGTATAGCCCGCATAGCTGGGTCTCCGGTTTGTTTTCTGTTTACGTTTTTATAACTCCTGCTATGGAGAAGGAAGTCTCAGCACTTTTTGACGTGTAATGTTTTCAAAATAAGGAAGGCGGAACTAGCTACTTTCCTACTTCCTTCCCATGCAATTTCTAGTGACATAAATACAGTATTAATGAAGTTGCACGCTATTTCAGGAATTGCAGTTATTTTAGTGCAAGAAAGACAACATGGTATATACTGTATGTATTTGTTAGAACTAGTTATGGGCCGTTTTATCCTCAACTGGCAATTTCCTGATAATTCCAGGGGGACCAAATCAACTAATTATAATAACGATATTGTACTCGGTTAGGTTCGGTTAATTTAGGTTAGGTTGGATAAGTGTATCTTAGGTTTGGTTATAATTACTGTATATTAGATCTTCTAATTTAAAATTTGTGGTTTCGTTAGGTTAGGTTATCGCATGCTAAGTCTGATGAGGTTATTCTTGATACAATCTTTCTTTCAAAATGTCAGAATTTCGGCTTCAGACTGATTTCTGTGCTCACTGACCGTTTATGAGGGTATTTTTTTATTATGAGTGGCAGGGTGACACTGAATCCTTAGACCCTAAGGGGAAAGAAGCCTTGGTCAATTATGATTACACGCCTACTATATAAGTTAGGCCCAGGAACTAGATAGCAGTATAGATTAAGTTCCAATTGATACAGTCCCAGTCCTCCGAATGTGTCTTTAATTGGCTTTTAATGTTCCTCCACAGAGACGGCCGACTCGAGATTGGAGACGAGCTTGTGAACATCAACGGGAAGCGGCTCCGCGGCCTTAGCTCCGAAGAGGTCCATCTCACGCTCCAAGTCGTTGGGATTAATTGCCCTCAATTGGATCTCCTGATTGCCCGAGACTCTCCGCCTCCACAGTCAGGCGGCGGAGTTCCTGGCCCAGAATGGACTCAGGTCCCGTCCGTCCCGAAGAGCCGGCTCAGCTACTGCCCGTGTCCCTCCCAGGCGGACTACGAGGCCGTTCTCGCCCGCTCCGCCGCCCCTGATCTCTCTGGCCTCAATATTAACTCAAAGTCAAAGTTCTCCTATTCCCAGGAAACCATTGCCGAGCGCTCTGAGACTCCGCCCGGGCACCCAATCCAGCCCCGCAGGAGTGCAGGCGTCCAGCGGAAAACCTCAATCCCGCCTTCATTCATATTCTCAGAGGCCGGGCGCGGCCTGTCCGCCCTTCAGCAGGAAGGCGCAAAGCGGCTCCCAGTCATTTACCACAGGTATGTGTAGAGGCAGACTGATTGAGTCAGCAACGGATCAGGGTCAACTTGAAATGTTCAACTTTACAACATTTTGTCATTTCAAACTCGAATCAATACTACAGTTGTTTTAAATCTCACTCTTTGGATTATATTCCATCACAGTGGGATATAATTGGATTTAAAATGGTTAACTCCACTTTATTGAGTTGATGCGACTTAATTCCGATGCAATTTTTCAAAGTAGTTCATACCACTTTTGATAGAAAGCTCATCACACTGGGATTCCAGTAAAATCAACCCAGCAACTCTGACCCAAGCCTAGCGTAATTTAGTATGACCATACCTAATTTTACACTACATAGTTTGAAGAATTCAAACCTAAGCGAATCTAATGAAACTATGTAGCCTAACCCAATTTACCTAGCCTAACATAGGCACACCGCACGCCTAACCTGACGTCAACTAATTTAACATAGGTAGACCAAACCTTTACTAACCTAATTAATGCCGCCAGCCTCAACTTAACCTCATATAAGTTATATAACACAGCACGCAAAAAACTATCCGCACATAATCTCAGGTAACCTTAGTGAAATTACAAAACTGCCGGCAGATGGAGAAAGGTTCTTCCCAGTTTTCCAATTCGAGTTCGTCGATTTGACCGTTTACGCGTTCATTGAGCCTACACACTCGAGATGGGTCAAACTTTTTACTGATTCCCATATCCGCATTTTACATAATATGTATATAATCCAATTGTACCTATATATTGACTGTTACTTAAATATTAACTCTTTTACTATTACTCTTTAGGTCAGCCTCGAGCGAAGCCCCGTCCCCCGTGTCAGAGCTTGGCCCAACGCCCCTTGGGCCCCCCAATCAGTCCCTCCTCTTCGTACATCCTGGCGCTTTAGTCTCCGGCCGGAATCGACGCCATTCCACGCTCCTCTATTACAATGCTGAGGCGGAAGGAGCGGGAACGGATCCCTACGGCGGGAACAACTACTACAGCAGCATGATGCCAGCCAGCCTCTGCACGCTGCCGCGGAAGCCAAAGTCCTCCACCTCCTCCTCAGGCTCAAACTCATCTTCGGGGTCATGCGGGTCTGGAGGGTCCTCCTACGCCTTTCGGGTGCTCACGGTGACCTTTGAGAAGGGACCAGGTCGGAAGGGGCTCGGATTCTCCATTGTTGGCGGCCGGGACTCACCCAAGGGGAGCATTGGGATCTTCGTCAAGACCATTTTCCCGAACGGGCAGGCAGCTGAGACCGGCTCTTTATACGAAGGTAAAGGAACGGAGCAGAAACCCATTTGGAGCTCCGTAGTCTCGAAGTAGAAATTAATTTGAAAATAAGGGCCAGGGATTTCGTAATAAAAGCGGAAAAGGGGGAAATCTGAGTTTTTTCTAAATGGGCCTCCACTCCATTTGGTTTCAAATTACATTTTATTCAGATTCCCTCATTCAAAGGAAGGAGAGCAGGAAGCGTCTTTTCTATTATTTTTACAGGCCCATTGAAGTCAGGATTCCCGTAATTGGTTGTGGGCTCAGGTTACACTTCATTTACAGGGATTTAGAGCCGTTTCCTGGGCTATAGGCTATAGCCATGGGAACGCCTCCATTCATTTATATTCTAGTGCTTCCAGTAATACAGGAACTGGAGGGATGTTAAGCCTAAGTTGGAGTCAGACGTAGACTTAAGCTTGCATTTGTAAGTGCAAGGCCGAAGAAGGCGTTCCCACATGGCCAAAAAATCTCTATCTCGTGGGACAGGTCGTTTAGAAAACTCACGAAAGCATCAGGAGAAAAAAAATGCTATTGTAGCTAGCATTGGTAGCTAAAGCTGAACTATTAAATAATACCGTCTATAAATCATCAATGACTTTAATCTTTTTAATTCTGGAACAGAAGCTTTTCTCGTAAAAAAACATAATTCATCAATAAATGAATATAAAGGTTTTAGTTCATAGGAATAAATTTTTTTGTTTTTGTAGTCTAAACCTAACTTAACCTAAATTTAATTGAACCTGTCTAATTTCAAAACATAACTTAAACTACCAATATCTGTAATTCTAACCAATTCCAAAACAAATTAAACAAAATTAAAGACATGGATTTCTGATTTTAAATCGTGAAATATAAAATTCCTATTTATTTTTCGGCGCAAAATGTTCACCTCATTAATAATTGACACCCTTTCGTCTTTTGCAAGGGATAAGGAAACACGTTCCAGGCATACAGTGTCGAAGACAGGCGTATTAGATTCTGAGTCTCAAATATTCAATTTGTGACTCCAGAGAGCTCTCAAAGCTCCAAATTATATTTCCTCTCTTATGTAGGGCTTCTGCTCTTGCTCTTGGCTCCCACTCCGCTTGATTGAGATCTTTAGAAATTCAAGTCGTTGATACTATTATTATTTTTCATTTTATAAACGTAACGCCTCCTGCTTTATTCCGCTACAGAAGTTCCGGAGCTCCTGTTTGCTTTGGAGACGTGACGTTTCCTCTAGGAAACCATAAGAGAATCTGTAGAGTAAACGAAGTGCTTTCACTTGAGTAGCTTCTCAAGCCGTTCTCACGCTATGTTCCCGCTTACTCAGCAGTATCTCTGAGACAAAATAATTTGGCCCATTCTCCAATTTTCAATGTGGAGTCCCATTGTTCAATTGATTACGGCTACTGATGCTTTAGGTCACTTCTTATAAATAATTGAATAAAATAACTTACTTTATTAAGTTGATGCTGAATGGCGTGAATATATTTTTTAAGATGATCCATAACACATAGACGTAGGACGGAGAGCTAGAAAAATATGTTTGCTTTCCTATTTATGATTTTCTATACTTTCCTACTTACTTTTATATTTCTCTCTCCTAAATAAAGGATTTCCTTGAGTCGAGCATTAAATCAGGCAAGCCTTGAGGGGGCTTTAGTTTGTAGGCCTACTTCAAGATGAGCATTTTACTAAATACAAGTGTTATTTTATACTTTCTCTCTATATTCCCTCATTTTCTGACACTTACGATTCTTCTGATTTTCGTTCGTTCAGGTGATGAGATTCTGGGAGTAAATGGAGGGGCACTTCAAGGGCTCTCACACGCCGAGGCTATTGCTGTTTTCAAGAAAATCAAGAACGGGGAGATAGTGCTTCAGGTGGCTCGTCGAGTGGCCGGAACTAAGTCCAGGTATGAGGGACACACCAAAGTTATCACTTTTTAATGTAAATACTGTTAAGGGCGGGCGTAAATGCGCTGCCAGAGTCAGTGAGTAGTACATGGGGAGAAAGCAGGAATGGTTTAACGTTGAAAGCCTTTCTTTCCTAACACCTTAAAGGGAAATGTAAAGCCTTTTCCTGTTAGCCCTTACCTGCTCCTCTTATGTCGTAGTTAGGAAACAAGAATTACTAAATCTTTCATATGCCTTTCAAAGCTGGCATTTCACAAAATTAACTAAACAAGGTTGACTTCTAGCGTTTGTTCTACAATATTAATCTACTTAATCTGGTCAAAATAAATTACTGGCAGGCTGCAGAAGCAGCGAAAACTTTATTTACCAACCAAAATAATCTTCTTAACTAAAATCGCCATTTACTTAAGCAGAGGTCAGACTTTTTGGGTTCTTTATTAAAAAGTTAATAAGAATGGCGGTCGGTTGCATGCGTCCTTAGCTTTATAATAGTACTATTTATTTAGTTTCTGCTGTGCACGAAAGTGTAAAAATAAATTCTAATTTCAATGAAATCTGAATCGCCTAAAGTATCTGTAACTGTCGTAACTTAGATATTAGATAACTGCAGAAGCCTCGTTAATGAGTTTTTATTTCGATTGGTATCGTTCCTATTGTACACGAAGCATAATGAACCTGTAAAATTGTCTGCTGTTTAAGACTACCGAAGCTAAATTGTAAGTTTTCCGAAACAAGAACAAAAGTTTAATTTTGATCGAATTTTTTCTTGTCTCTCCAAAACTTAACTGAACCTAAGCTAAACTAAGCTAAAGTGAACAATTTTTTTTTTCAGTGAATTATGAAATTATTTTCAGGGAAAATATTCGGTTATACCTATGTGCTATTATCTTTAGTGTGCGTCGAAAAATCGTCACGGGGTCAAATACCAGCACACAGCGCGCGCGGTCTTAACGGTTTAGTACCTTGGAATGAAACTACGACATAGTTTGAGGCCTGGGCTGGCCGGTAGTACTTTCCGCTGTAATCGGATCTCGAGATTCCGGGGAAAGTCGTGAAGGCTAAACAGGCCTGAGTTGGCCTGAGTCTAAATTGCCTTTTCCTTTCCTTATCATATTTCAGATCACCGAAATCCAAATCATGTGACGACTTGGAGAGCATTGAAGCCTCTTAAGACCTCCTTCTCCCTTCTACTATGAGTCCAGTCCTCGAGTAACAAATATATTCAAGAGTCAAGATGCATTTCACGTCACATTAGTCTACAGGGGAAACTTGAAGAGGCACTTTCTCCGAGAAAAACCTTAATCCGTCTCAATGCTGCTGCTGCTACTGCTGATGATGATGGGGATCGTAGCCATGATCATGACCAAGAAGCTACAACACTACCTTCTCATACCTATTTGGATCTTCGAGGGAGCTTTCTCCCGTTTTTTGTACTTAAGCACTTGAGATTGAGAGAGAGAACCTTGCTACCTCCGAAGGAGGCTTTCTCTTGGCAAACATTATACCTTACTCACTCACTTTGTACTTAGTTTAGGCTTAAAGACTTCCCCTTTGATCGATGAGGGAGATTAGTGGCCTGTCTCCCCTTCCTTTTCATTAAGCTCTCAGTCTTACGGAAGAGAGCCCCGGAGAAAGCTAAACTGCAGCCCTCTGCGGAGGATTTTAAAATGCTAAGAGCACTTTCCATAAGCATAATAAGTGTTTCGGAAAAAAGTTAAGTGTTTTGCAAAATCTTCCTCAAATTTAATTACTTACAGTTTATCATAACTGGGTTTTCTATGTTTATTTTTTTTGTATAAATTGAAATATCAAAGATTCCGAAGCTCAAAAAGCAAAACTGGCAGAGTGCAAATCCGGATGCAGTTGCTGCTTCAGTGCAGTTTGTAGCCGCATTCCTATTATGTTTTTATATTGTATTCAGGAAAGAGCTTGGAAAAGCTCGTAAGTACTTACTTTTAAAATTTTAGAGCACTTGAAAAATAATTTATTTTGCCAAGCTATGTCTTACGTCTTCCTTTTCCCATAATTTCTTTTTACAGCAATTTTTTAAACTGGAGCATATACTAAGGGTTCTAGTCGATAATTTATAAATTAATATTGTTGGCTACTAGTACATGGTAGTATTTTACTGAGGTTTTGTAAAGAGATTGTGCATTTAGAGGTCAGATAGCTTGGATTTCTAGTTTAATCTGTTTTGCGCAATGGAATCAAGGATACATCATGAATACATCGTATGTTGAAGTTTAAAGAGATAAGAAGAAATACCGCTTTGTTCATACACATACATAGGTATTGTAGCTTGTCTGTATAATAAATACCTACTACATATGCGGAATTGTACATAATAATACACAACAATTTATAATATTGAGTGTTTATGAATTATGATTATGAGTGTGCTACTAAGAGTATTACGAAAGTTACGGGAAAAATGTTATCATGTGAGCTTTGTAACGATGTATCAGTTTCACGGATTACGAATTACAAATAACTCTTACTAGATATGTTTATTATATACCTACTATTATTTGCCAGCCTAGTATCATATAATATATCATAGGTATTTAATATATAATGCTGATTCGAATAACTTATGATACTTTATGTTGACACTCTGCACACATCAGCTTCAATCACAACTCTCTGTTCGTATTAAACTTATTAAAAAAATTTGTACTTTGAATACTGCTGTGCTCTCATTTTGAGTTGGATAGGCTCAAGTGTATCAGTTTAGGAAGATGTGATGTGACGCAATTACATACTTGCTTAATCATTTGATTTGTAACAACTTGAAGCCCTATTATTAGCTGGACTTTTGTTTGGCAAGAAGATATATGTAGAACTGGTAAATGAAATAAAGATTGCGAAATGCTCGTCTGTGCACACTACATTGTCTAACTATTATAAGATTATGACCGATTTTGCTCTGTCTGATGGATCCTGGTCGCATTTCTCAACGTACGCTCACCAAAATCGTCTCACAAA
>JAQFZY010001550.1:0-15024 GCA_034696285.1 Hypogastrura burkilli | reverse complement strand
TGATTCGTTTCGCGGTAGTGATTCGTCATTCCGTGTAGCACGTAGGGCTACACGCAAGCGCTCGCAAGAGCACTTGTATAATCATACATTCAGTCCAAAGTCGATTAAATATTAAATTAAAATTGGTAGGTTAATTTCCTAATTTTATTTTCAGTTCTCAAACAATTTGCTGGGAGACCATTTTCGCAAAATCATTTAGCTGAACAGATTGCGTATACAAAATTTAAATGAGGAATTAATCCTCTTTCAGATAGTCAGACTCAGACTCTGAGCGCGGATGTGCAGTCACCTTGACCTCCGTTGAAATTGCAAACAAGCCCTCAATTTGACGCGTTAGAGAGTCCATGGTTCCGTCCAACCGTTCCTATAATTAGATTCAATATTTGTCTGCATGTATGTAATTACTTACCGCCTATGGCGGAATCGTCGGATAATAAGCATACAGAGCCTTTACCTGAACCAGCCCGATGACAGCTGCCGTGAGGGCGAGCCCAAAGAGGAAGTACAGCGAGAAGATTATGACGAGGATTGGATGCTGGAAAATAAACAAGACTCAATTCAGGCCTCCTGACCTCTGACCTTCTAGGTTTGATGTTACAGGAAAGATGAGAGATGTTTCGGGCCGAAGTCTTAATTTTTTTGGGGGATCATTAAACATAATCCCTTACGCTTGGGACCAAGTCTCCGAACCCGATGGTGGACGTTGACACGAATATAAAGTAGAACGACGAGAGGGGGTCCCATTTTTCCCAAACGCAGAAGAACATTGTGCCCAGGAGGGAGTAGGCGACGAGTGAGAGGAGGCCTGTGGCCAGCGGCAAGTTAAACGTCTCGTCAACCCTCAAGGCTACGGTGTAGTGAGAATAAAATTAAAGTTAATAAAAATTTAGAGACCACCTACCTAAATTAAGTTGATGTTATATGAATATAACACCTTTACTTACCTCTGTTCTTCCGAGTAAGGACTAGCTTGAGCCCGCGGGTGAGGACCTTGGCCGCGTCACCAAGAACGATCGTAAAGGCTGGGATCCCGATCAGAGCGTATAGGACGGTGAGGAGCTTTCCCAGGCTCGTCGTCGGCGTGATATGTCCATAGCCTACATTTTTGGAAAAATAAATTTTTGGATTTTTTTGTTAAAAAGTACCTTATGTCAAGCCCGTGTGCATGTGCTGTGTTTGTGCTATCAAAACATAAATTACACCTACAGCTTTTTTTTTCAAGAAAAGCCTTTTTACCGTTTGGAAAAATAAAAGGAAGAGCTTACAGACAATGTGGAATACGATCCAATACAGATTTCTTATCTAACAAGCCATACGAGTTGATATTACACGTTATTATTTATCTGGTTATGAATTGTTCCCTTGGATTAACGCGATACTATAAATTAATTCCAAAAATTTATCGAACTATGAATTAATCGCTATGGCTTAGCCGGCTATGAATTAATTGCTATGGTTTTATCGGCCAATGAATTCATCTCTTTGATTTATCAGGCTATGAGAAAATCAGAATTAATCATACTTTTCAAATGAGCTTTGACTTTTACTAACTTTTTTTTCTTTTCAAAGGATATCGCACACAGTACTCCGGAAATCGCCCTCAGATGGAGTTTGTTCAAACTTGGTATGCTTGCAGACCTCAGTGTCCTGAACAATGTTTATACGGACGCCAAAGCTATACGGCGACGTCCTGACCGTCTATGGGTCACTGACAGCTCACATATGAAAAAATTCGCCTTCAGGTGGAGTTGGCTCAGACTTAGTATTGGTCAACCATCCGATCTACCATCTACCCGGTTACAAGTTAGTGACCAGTAGAGGGTCAAGGAGGCGACCTACGACTTTGATATCTATTTAAGAATTGTTCAGGAGGTCAAGATCTGTAAGTATGCCAAGTTTAAGCCGAATCCATCTAAAGGCAATTTTTTCAATATGTGACCTTTTAGTGACCAATACAGGGTCAGGATGTCGTCTTAGAGCTTTGAGATACATTTAAATATTGTTAAAAATACTGAGATCTGCCAGTATACCTAGTTTGAACAAAATCCAGCTGAAGGCGATTTCCTGGGTACTTTGTGCGATGTCCTTTTAGAACGGCCTTAAATTGATCGTGCCCATGTATTTCGTCTTCGGTGTTCCTACCAATGGTCGTGATGATCGTGAGAGAGTAGAAGACGGAGTTGAGGAAGGTCCATGACTTGATTCCGGAGTAGGAGTTGATCCCGGCCTCAAAGGCCACATGGAGCTCATCTTCGAACTTGAGGAGCCGGCGGCGGGCCAGAGACTTCCAGTCCTCCTCCTTCATGTAGGAGCTCTGGCTCTGAGTCCAGAGGGAATCAAGGAAGTCCCGCCGTACCTTCTTCACGCCGCACTTGTACTCCGACTCCCCGCTCCCTTCGGTCCACTGTATAGCAATACACGGAATTATAGTATTTATTTAGTATTTGTACGACCTGTACCTGTACTATATTAATGCTTACGCGGAACATGAATCCGCCGGCCGCCGTGAACAGGAATAGGATGAACAGGCGAACGCATAGTTTCTTAACGGAGTTTTTCAGGATTTGCTTCTGGTGGAGCCGTTCCACGTCTAAGATGTGCGTTGCGTCTGCCATTATGAATTAAAGTGCCGATTAATAGTCGAAACTTTGGAATTTAAATACTTTTCCTTGCTCGATCCCTCGCCAGCTCCTGCTGACGCTGACAACTAAATCCGGACATTGGGGAAGTGAAGTATAGTATATAATACACATATATTGCAGAATCTGTAGATCATGGATCACCTCCAGCCTGAATGGGAGGAAGCGTAAGAATAGGATTCTAAAATTAGCGTCTGGCTAGAAGAGTCTTAGCGGCTTGCGCCTACTTGTCACACTGACTCCATTCCAAAAACTAGTACATAATGAGAGTATTGGTAGTAGGCTGGTAGTTAATGCATCATAGAAAGGACAGATTTAAGCATAAAACATTGGAAATGAATTGCCAAAATTACAGTCACTTTATTTTTGAGAATAATTGTCGTAAAGGAACCGCTGTTCTACAGTCCAGTACTTTGATTTGGTTCAGAGACGCTGCTTCTGCTCCTACAATATCCTCTCAGTTTGAATGGCAACCTTCGAAGGCGTTGGAATAGTTTTGCAGCTCTGTCCCAATAAATTAAGGTCAGATCCTGGATGGCGGATTTGAGCTGGGCCAGAGACTCCCTCGGAGCCTTCATCCTCCCCTTACTGAATAGAAGTTGTGAGGGAGCTGAGTAGCTCACTCCCCTGTGACATGGCACCAGGGAATCCCTCGTGTCCGCATAAATAACGTCATTTAGCATCAGCCCCTGCTCAAAAAATCCGGTTAGGTTGCAATGTCCAAAGTTGAGTCCATTCTCATTACTTGAGGACTCCAGTACTGTGAACAGGTCCACGTTCAGTCTATCCAGTATATTTTCTCTCTTAAATTGCCTAATGTAGTAATAGTGGTCGGCTTGATCGGCTTTTGGATCTAGCTTAAATAATAAAAGTTTGTATTTGCTGTCCAGGAGACTGGTGAGGCTCTTGTGGAGAATCAATGGTGGGCGGACGGTGAGGTGGCCAGTGGAGATGCTCTCGTACCAGCAAGTGATCACAATGGCGGCCAATAGGGAAATCACGAGAACTTTCTGTCTGTCGAGGGAAGGGTGACTGCGACCTGACTACGAAGGTCAGGCCGACCAGGGAAAGGCTTAGGAGGACCCAACTCGGCATGTCAAATGGAACTAATGTCCAGAAGAACAAGCTGACTGACTCCCTCTCGTGATCCATTGTGCAGTACAACAATCCAAATTTCTTATCCCCCACCAATAATGTCTGCAGCCAATCAAAGCTACGACACCAAATGAAAGGTGCAATGCTCGAACCCTGAACCGTTCAAAGTTATGGACTGCCCAGCATAGAAATGACTCATACTTGAAATTCCGATTAGAATTAGTTTGACGAGGGAGAGTTGGAGAGAAGACATCTTCTGGATCTATAGGAAGGTCCGTTCCAGAACGGTTGTAGAGATCTGTAATTCCTTTTATCAATTGAATGTCGAAAACAATTCCCAGCTCCTGCCCGGTAACACTTGAGACTTTGACTGACGAATATTTTGCTCACTTGCGTTGAAGCGTAGTAGGTGTAGGTCTATATTCGATTCCCCGTGCATAATATAGTGATAAGCTTTTAGTTGCCTTTACATTTCACGGAGCTCGGATTGTAATTAGTTAGAAATGGTAGAACTCTACTTCATACTTGGTTCTCGTTCATGCCTCGGCTTTCTAAATGATTCTTATTGTTGGTGAGTGAAAAGTGGACTCAGAAGTCATGATCAATAGTTTAGTTACCTTTTTATATTGATATTGATATATCCTACTTAATAAGTTAACGATTCTATCACTCCTCGGGATTGGGATCCAAATAAACTAAGTCTCCCGCCTCTCATGGCAACATCGACTAGAGATGCGTACAGCGCGTATAATTTATTTCACAATGCCGAGTACGGTTTATTGGGACGACGCGGTACGGGTTTACTTCTGCAATATCCCTTTACACCTGGGGTGGGTACTTAAGGGTACGTCTAAAACTTTATATTAATGTCAGTACTTGCGGGCTCACTCGGAGTGGTGCTTTCGATGAACTCTAGCTTTCCCAATACGGTTTTTAGTACGATGATCAGGTCCCAAATTCAAAGATGGGACCTACATGCATAGAACTGCATGAATACGTACACGGCCTGCTGTGACAGGCAGTTGTAATTTTGTAATTTGAAAATCGGCGGGTGCCCCGGGGTCGTGGGGTCACCGGTAGGCCGGAAACTGGTTTGTCCACTGTATTCATGATCTCCAGGCCCGTACACGGTCATTTTGATATGTCACATGACATAATGTGGTCGGGGTGACCCCAGGTGACCTTCCTGGGGCTCCGCTGGGTCACGGAGTGGTCCAATAATGGGTCAAACCATATATTCACATTCCTCATGCACTACTGGTCAATCTGATGTCACATTCCATGGTCACGCCGTAGTTGAGGCAGAAGTAATAAAAGGTCGTTTTCCACCCACTTTGACCCCCACTGAAGGGGTCAGGGGGTTATTTACCAGGTACGCGCATGGATTTTTAGAATTCTTACGTGGCTTTGCGCAAGTTTTATCTCGTCCTGTGTTATAGAGATAGGGCGTTTTGGACTAAGTTAAATAATATAGTTAAAGATATACTGTACATTGATTTCATAATTGCCAAATAGTTATACTGTACTTGGATTGTTAGTTGGATTAAGCAATATTTAATTAAGTTAGGTTATTATTAGGCACGATTTATATATGTATTATCCGGCGCGTTTATTATTCTTCCTGAGATCGTGCCATTATTGCCTAAAACGGTAATATTTTTTCATAAAAACGTCACATGACACATGGGCTAAGAATACATGTTACATGTGAAAGCTATAATTCACAAAGTATTCCGGATGATAAGAGTAAAATATTAAGGTTTTTCTGACTGGCTTGGAAGTACAAATATGCTATATTTCGTGTGAATAAACGAACGTAAAGTTGAGTAGACGTCAAGAGAATTTTTAATAGAATGCATTGAGCCGGAACGGCGCCAAATTCGTACACACGGGTTCCAAAAAACAGGCAGTTTCTTTTCTTGTGTTTTAAATTCTTGCAGTTTTAAACTTTGGTTTAACTTGACGCCTTTAAGAAGCTGTTGTGGAAAGGCTCAAGTATGAAGAGAACATTAAGCATTTTCTCCAGTTTTACAGGCCACATGTCATACACGTCACTACGTGGGACTTCAACTGTACCTCTCCATAAGTAAGACTCCATTCAAATTCAAATCACATGGAAAATACGAATTTTTAGTACAATAATCTTTATGTATATGTTTATGTTACACTTCACCCCAACCCCGAAATAGCCACCACTAGTTGTGGGCTCTTTTTTGACAGCTGACCATTACATTACCCGAAATCTTGAAGGTACTAGCCTTAACTAATTCTAATTATACTTTCAGGTTAGCTTAGATTAACTTAGTTTAGATTAGGTTATTAGAGAAAAATCGTCATTCCAGCTTGTGGCTGCTTTAGACGCCTATTGGCCGTTTTCGGGGTTGGAGTGTAACATAATGTAAAAGGTAGCATATTTTACGTAATGCGTAAGTAACTTACTGTTCCGGAAGACTACATAGATTTGGTTAGGTTAAGTTCGGGTTCGGCGTATGCAAAATGACTTTACCAGCTACATCATAGCGCAAGCTTTACAGTTATTATTTAGTTTAATGAATTAATGCTAAAATCTAGATTTAACTACGGTATTAAATAGAAGATATAATTTATTATATTGAATTATTGCAATTGCAGGAGACGCTACTCTGCGGGCCCAACCACGGTGGACATAGATGAGATTGACAAGTTTGACAAAATGTCAGCTGAGTGGTGGAATCCTAACGGCAGCTTTAAGCCCCTCCATTCTATGAACAAACTACGGTGAGCAAGTACAGCGGTGGAGGCTCAAAACGAAACTATGTATAAGGTCAAAGGTCAAGGTCACCACCCTTCAAATTCTTAATTATTTAATTCCAGCGTTGAGCTCATACGGAACGGCTTCCTAAATACTGGACGGATCGATACCATTGAGTCCGAGTTCCCGCTCCAAGGGCTAACAATTCTTGACATTGGGTGTGGCGGTGGGATCCTGTCCCAAGTAACTGGGCCTATAATTAATATGTGTTAATTGTATACTAACTTGTGACACCATTATGGAAGGTTTCGTAATTAATTCCCATATGTGTTCTATTTAATGATTCTAGCCGTTAGGAAGGCTCGGGGCAAAGGTAATTGGATTGGATGCCGGCAAGGAGAACATTGCAGTTGCAGAAATAGCCTTGAGGCCTGAATTACGGAACAACGTTGAATTCATTTGTATGACGGCCGAGGACTATCTCAAGGAGAACCCGAGCACTAAGTTTGATGGGGTCGTTGCCTCCGAGGTCATTGAGCATGTTCAGGATCCCAAACTGTTCCTCCAGGTTGCTGTTCAACTAGTCAAGGTACTCTTCTTGCATTTATCTTGTACAAAATAGGCTTGTATTTAATGCTGCCCGAAAATATAGCTTTTAGGTCAAGGTTAAGTAAGAAATTAGCGAATTTAGATATACCCCACTCAGGTCGGGTATGGAAGCTGAATCGGGCATGAAACCCGTATAAAGAGACTAAACAATTTGTGTCAAACATTTATATTTACTAATTTTCACATTTTTATCTATATTTTTTGCAGCACTCATATTAATATGTACAATGTAACTTTTTTCGATTTTTCCAGCCATCTGGCTCCGTATTCATCACAACGATAAACCAGACAACGGCCTCCTGGCTCGGGGCCATTGTACTCGCTGAATACGTTCTTAACCTTGTCCCGCGCGGGACTCACCAGTACGCAAAATTTATTTCTCCAGAGGCCGTTCAGGAAGAGCTGCTATTGAGTGAGTCAGACCTCTTGTGAAGATCACAACTACTCGAGAAATATACTATAATACAATCATATTCTAATTGGTAATTTTTTTCCCGACTTCTAGACGATTGCAGGACCCGACTAATACACGGGATGCACTACAACGTGCTCTGCAACTCATGGGCATGGACGAGGTCCACGGCCATCAACTATGCTCTTCATGCTATCAAGAGTTCGTAGTTACGTTACTAATGACAATGTTATACATATGCGTGCCAGGACTCAATGATACTAATTTGACGTATTTAATTATAGCTTGTGCCTACCAAAATTTATACTCAAAATTTATACTCAAAATTTATACTCAAAATTACGACACGAATTTCTAAAATTTGGCATCGTTCACAACTTCCTGTTTACAGCGTCAGCGTCGTCGTTTTCAATTTTCATAAGAGCCAAGGCCATGTATCCATTAGAACAGCTTGGACTAATTTTTGAAAAGCTGAGCGTGTTTGAAACGCTTATTGTCTTCAGGGCTCAATATTTAAATACTTCTGTTTTAGAATGCTACCATACGAATAAATTTTCAAATCAAACAGTTGTTTTTGAAACAAACAAAACTAAAATTTTTGTACTGAGTTCTGTTTTCTTGAGATGACTTTCGTAGCTTAATAATTGCGTCATCTAGAACAGAATTTAAAATAAATTTAAAATCCAGTACAAAATGCTCTGGAACAGTTCCTAAAACATAATGAGCAGTTGCGGTGCTCTACAGAGAATCATTAGCTGCATCATTATTATGTAAGCCGTAAGATTCAAGAAGCGTCGTGTGCCATCAATTGTCACTTGTCACACACAATCTACTTTACATAATGGTAGTTAAGTAGGGATGAGTATATTATTTACTTACACGAGGGTACTGTACTCGTCTATAAATGGTAATTTGATATTCCCAACAAAATTACACAACTATTCTACTAAATACTTTTCCATTTGTTCGAGCTAAAGGTTAAGCTCATCGTCTCTGTGCCCATACAATGAATTTCGAGATAGTTGTAAAAGCTAATTAAGGCCCTAATTTCTAACTAATTTTACTTTAATCTGTACTGGAATTGGTGTGAACTGGTACAGCATTCTACTGTATTACAATTTACAATAGTACATAGTTGTATGTACGACACAGATACAAATTACCTATTCAACTGAACGCGTTGTCGCTGTATGTTGTGTGGCTAGTGGCTAGTTCTCTTTGTTGAGCTGATTAAAATATCCCAAAATAGTATTTTCCCCAATTTTTTAACTGTTAGCTTCTACCAATATCTATACTTGTTTTAGGCTATCCTGTCTCATAGTAAAAGTACTGTAGTAAAAGTGTACATAGATTATCGTGAGCCTTCAGATGGGGTCAGGCTGTATTTTTCCATTGGATATTCCCAATTTCGTATAGACAAGGCCTGGAATTCTAAGAAGGCCAACCCTTTGGCTTTGGTCCCTATAAGTCCCCCCAAACAATAGACCCAGAATTGGTTTTATCTGACTCTATCCTGATTCAAGTTTGCCCTTTACCTTGAGGGTTCAGAGGTGTCCATAAAAGCCCCGACCCGACGGAGGTTCACATTCCGTAAACAGCATAACTTGATAGTGATAGCTTGCTTCGCTAGTGCAAGCAAATACAACCTTGCCTACTGTTTTAAATTTTTAACTTTTTTTTAAAAATGGCGACGGCCGTGTTTAGTATTCCAGAATTAAATGAGAAGAAGTGCGATTCTAGCCTCCAGACCCGGAGATGTCTCAAAGGTATGGTCATTTTTTGTACAAAGGTGATACCTACTTGGACCAATACCTTTGATATGGATATTGATTCAGATGGCCTCTCAGCCCGTGCGACTCTGGCCCTCCTGGGCTTCTTTGGCTTCGTTCTCAATTACATGTTGAGAATTAATATGAGCATTGCCATTGTTGCAATGGTTCGGCGGAACGAGAGGTAAGAATACATCCTTAAGTTCAATTATATTACATTTTAGCCTGAAAGAAAGTATTATAACAATTTAGGAGTTAATGAAACAATATGTCTGAGGCTTGGTACGAATCCAGTATAAATCAACTAAATAGAACATTTGTGTCCATCATCTATATCTGCTCATCTGCATATTTTCTTTTGGCTAAGGTCTATATTTTTAGGACAGCATTAATATTAATATGCACTTTTTTCGATATCGATATAGCGATTTTCGATATAGTGCTGGCAATAAGTCGAGTCCGAATTGTAATCCAAACTTATGACAAGTTGTTATAATTAATCATAATTAATCATTAAATCAGGCTCCGGCCTGCGTGTGCCAGTGCATGGCAATGTACATTTAAGTTGCAACGATGCCGTACTTAGCCGTACATGAGATTACCTGGGCGGGCATGGGCCTATGCTATAGCATTGGGGAAAGTGGCGTATCAACTTGCCCCATTTCTTTGCTATGGCGTTATCTTGAAAGAGGGCGCTACTTTTTGCCCGCATGTATTATGACGACTAGAAGTACCTACTATGAATCAAAAATTCTGTTTTAACGAACAGTCACCCGTATTTTGCGGTATTTATTTGCCAACCAATATTTCACTTTGAATTATCTAATCAAAAAATGTATTTAAAGCAAAGTTCGGTGGCGTTGGGAATAGCAGAATGTGTTCGGAATAGCAGCATCAAGCAGGCGCTTAATTGAACCATTTTGTTCTGTATGATTCCAGCAAGGACGACCTGAGCGAAGGCGGGGGTCTCCATAATGTAAATCTTAATTTTCTCTCATACATTAACTGGAATGGCTATTAGCACAATATAATATCTTTAATTAATAACTCCCTTTGATGGTTATGTAGGAAGAAGGGGAGTTTTACTGGAACGAGCATATTCAGTCCCTGATCACGGGCTCATTCTTTTGGGGCTATGTAGTCACACAGGTAAGCCATAAGGAAGAGTAACAACTTATATGTACAATACATACCTATCGCTGCCCAAATAATTTGCTACGTTTGACCCAAAGCAAAATCTGATTATATATTGACCACACATACGGAATTTATGCCCGATTCGTATTCCATACCCGACTTGACCTGCATTGTTTGGTTCACATCTAGATTTGTTAATCTTGTTTAAGTGTGTTTTGATGTACAAAAACTTTACTTTTTGGGTAGCATCAAATTCAAGCGTTATTTTAGTGCCACTCATAAGAACGTGGTTAAGTATGATAGTTGAGTATTTCAGTAAATTAGTTCAAAGCGTTGGAAAAGCGTTGAACGGTTTTGGGACCACCGGAAGCTACAATCATAATTACTTTTTCTATTTTCTATAGATTCCTGGAGGTCGATTTTCCGAAATGTTTGGCTCAAAATATATATTTGGGTTCTCGATCCTCTGCTCTGGACTGGTGACAATGCTCATTCCTCTGGCCGCCGCCGAGGACCCAATCAAGCTAATTTGCCTCCGGGTCATATTAGGCATTTTTGAAGTAAGGATGACTTAAAATCATGACTTGTCTTTAATGTTTCCAAAAAATAGATTTAAACTGACTTAACGTCCAAATTTTGGGCTAAATTCAATATTTTGAGCAGTCATAGTATTAAATCTTCCTGTCCATTGTTTCGTATAGGGGGCAACCTATCCCTCCATGCACGCGATGTTGGCCAAATGGGCGCCGCCAACGGAACGGTCCCGCCTCACGTCCATCGTGTACTCAGGTTCGTATCTTGGGTCAAAGTCAAAGGTCACGGGAACTTACCAGTAATTTCCTGTATTTGTCAACGTAGGATCCCAAGCCGGCACAGTGCTCACGCTCCCGCTTGCCGGCCTCATCATATCCAGTTGGGGCTGGCGGCCAGTCTTCTACATCATGGGCGGGCTTCCGGTCCTCTGGGCCGCCTTCTGGATGTACTTTGTATATGACTCACCGGAAAGGCATCCAAGGATTAGCCAGGAGGAGCTCAAATATCTGCAGGAGAATCTGGGCACGCCAAATAAGAGTGGAGAGTCTGGGAATAAGTCGGTACGGATTTGCGTAAATTCGCAAAGGATTTAATTATGCCAATTTCCGCTAAATGTTGGTTCAGGTCCCATGGCTCAAAGTCCTGACGTCCCTCCCGTTCTGCGCCATTGTGATTGCAGGCCTGAGCAGCAATTGGGGCTTCTGGACCCTCCTAACGCTTCTTCCAACTTATATGAAGACCATGCTCGGATTTGACATTAAGCAGGTCAGTTGTATGTATATTAAGAAAGGAGACCGCACCAAATGTATGGCGTGATGACTGTCTGTTAAAAACAAATTTGTTTGGGAAGACGTATAGATTAAAGTGCGCTGAACAAGGTTCAAATGTACCCTAAAGCCTTATCTAAACTCCTTGACCCCTCAAATGGTCACCAAAGGTCACAGGCGAAGTAAGACTTTCTGTTAAAAAAAATATTATCTAATTTTGTATACTAGCAGATTAAATTGCGCTGAAAAAGCTTTAAATGGACCTCAAAATGATATCTCAATTCCGTGACCGCTTAAATGGTCACCAAATGTAACATAAGGAAAAATTGACCATTGGTCTTTGGCCTGTATGACCATATTTCCGTAGTAATACCGCATTTCCTGCGTTAATACGGTAATAATGTTATAGTGTTTCCTTATTTTGGTTTGCTCTACATCTATATTTTTTGGGCACTGTGAAACAAAATTTTGTATAGAGATATTAAAGGCTTAGAGAGGCTTAAAAAATTCCTAATTTTTTCGTGTGTATTAAAAAAAATAATTATAGTGTAAACCATGCGCGACCAGAATTAATTAACTATTGTCCTAAATAATCAATACTAACTGCATACTGCATAGGGCCTATTATTTACTATTTACTACCGCCCGAATTCATACGGTCGCGGGCGAGACAAGGTAGAGTGCCGACTTCCTGATAGTACTGAAAAATTAATATAATGATTGATTCGTACCAGCCTGAAATAATATTAATAATGCTCGGCTTGAAGCTAATGTAATTTTAACAAAGGTACAGACTTTCGCTCAAAAGAGTGTATGCAAAGTAGGAAATACAGAAGTTCGACACCATTATTTGAGTCAGCTTATACGGATTCATAGTCGATTCAGTTTCCATACCCGATCTGTGTCACATTCTTTGGTTAACATCTCACTTTGGTCATTTCCATATTTTTGGGTTAAATTATATACTTTTTGGGCAGGATTACGAAATACAGTCCTTATAGAACACAAAGCCTAATTCTGTGATTTCTGACCTTAATTTTCCAGAACTCTCTCCTCTCCGCAATCCCGTACTTGACGATGTGGTTCTTTGGCGTGGCCTACAGCCTCCTTGCAGACTACTTCCGGAGTTCTGGGCTATTGGAGACGAAAAATATTAGAAAGCTCTCGACTTTCATTTGTAAGTATTGGAGGGCGTCCATTATTTACCGTGTCATGATTTACTGGGTTATTTATTTAATTTAGTTATATTGTACGTTTGTATTTCTTAGGCCTTGGCCTCCCGGCCATTGCACTCTTCGGTGTCACTTTTGTTGGAGCCGCGTCCGTCCCAACGCTAGTACTCTTCACGTTCGGGGTCGGGATGTCAGGGGCCAAGTACTCCTCATATCTCAGCAATCATATTGATATTGCTCCAAATTATGCCGGTAAAAGAAATAATGTCTTAAAAATATACCTTAGACTCTAGCCCAAAATATAATATTAAAACGAGGAAGTTGGTGGATGTTGGACACAGAATTTGAAAGTCCGTTTGTATGGAATTGATACGAGATTCATATTCCATACCCGACCTATCATATTTTGTTGGCTAACATCTACATTTCTTTAATTCCATATCTGTTCTGGGCTAGTCATTATTTTTGGGTGAACCAAAAATTCGATAATTAATTCAGCGCCAATTAGCAAATGGATTTTGGAGTAGTCAGAACAATTATATTTAATCAAATAATAGTTAAAGTCAAGTCCCAGTCATTTTCAGGTATAAAAATTTGATCCGTACTTCAGCTATTTTCTCGTATCTATATACATAAAATCGTTGGTGGGGGTGTGGGTACGTATGTATGTTTCGCCTCTATCTCCTCTAGAACCACTGAACCTGAATGAGGGATACCTTAAATTTTATTTTCTAGTTTTAGCAAAAATTATACGCCCGAAACAAAAGCCGACTTTTTTCAAAAAATAAAATTGCACCTGGTAGGAATCGAACTTTCGACCTTTTCCGAATTGGACTTTTTCCCCAATTTTACATACCCAGGCCTAGGCCTAGTGGTGCCGGCGGCGCTTAATTTGATTTCTTTGTGACAATAACGGTCGGATCAGGGTTGGATGGGAACAACGGATATCTAGGGTTTGCACACATTTCCCCCGTATCGCAGGATCGGGTAACGTTCTAGTTAAAAATATAAAGCCCTACATTATATGTATGTATATAATGTGTATTTTCAGGAACGCTGCTTGGGATTGGGAACGCATTTAGCACGATTCCCGGCTGGTTGGCTCCGCTCACGGCCGCTGCCTTAACAAACGAGCAGGTAAGCACAGTAAAGGATAGGATTTAACGCTCCATAAAAATACAACTATTTGGCTAAAATCTATACTTTATACATTACTAAATATAGCTTACAAGGCTAATATTTTTGTCGAACAGCAAACGCTTGAGCAATGGCACAAAGTATTCTACATTGCCTCTGCTGTCTACATATTTGGCTTCCTCTTCTTCCTGACCTTCGGCCAAGGGGAAGTACAGCCCTGGAACAACCAACAACAAGGTCAAGGTCAGAGTTCATCAGGCGAAATTGTTGAGGAGGCACGGCCAGCTTCAAAGGCATGTCCTATACTAACGAAGTTTTCGGTATCAAATGATCGGCACTACAATGGACCTCCGACTAATAGTAACTAAAATTGTATTGATATTCGTATTATACATTTAAACTTTTTATTACTGATTATTACCGATTTGTACAGTTTTTGAGTTTTTTTTTAGGGTTTAGAACAGTATTTTGTTGAATAAAATCAGACAGTCTTGAATTTTAAACTTCCGTTTAACAATTTCGAATAATTATTCTTTTGTAGATACAGTGACTTGGCAAAAAACTAGGCGCAGGCGCAAGAGCAAGTCAATACAGCGTCCACTTTTGAAAAGTAGGTCAAAGTCAATATTTGACTTTGACTATTACAATTTAATGTCACATGTCACATTTAACATCCATTCCGTTCCGTCACATTCCAGTTTCAAACTTGTTCCAAAGCTCCGTTTTTAAAAGTTTTTAAGGATAACCAGAATGGGGAAAACCAAAGTGTTGATGACAAAGGTCAGAGCCCTGGAACTTCAGACGCACACCATGTCCCACCGAGTAAGGGCTCTGGAGGACGCTCTGGCTAAAATAGACCCTGGTAGAAAAGGTCATGTTGTGGAGGTTGGGGCAGAAAAGGAAGGTCACGGTTCCGGGAGGTCTCCTACAAGTATGCGACTTGCAATTAACCAGTTGACTGCTACTCCCGAGTAAACTCGCATTTTGCTACTTGCCCTCGCTGTTACTCACGAGATATCTCG
>JAQFZY010001549.1:0-15028 GCA_034696285.1 Hypogastrura burkilli | reverse complement strand
TATTTTGAGTTTACCTTTATGCCGAACTTCTGCGGAGTCATGTATGCACTATGTAGATGATTCTATACAGAGGCAGAACTTTGCTGTAAAGCCTGCTGATCATTCCTCATGTCCTGTCCCCGGACCAGTCGTAGGAAGAGCTAGGGCTAAACTAGCAGATATATTTATTAAGACTCTATCGTAAGTTATAACCCCAGAGCCCCTTGTCCTCTGTCTAGAAATTAAGCGGCCCAAATTGCCATAAATTAGTGGGAACAACTAAATGATGCAAATGAGTTGTTGCACGCAGGTTTTTTGTCCTCCTCGTCCCGTGGAGGGAGGGCAGGAAGATGGGCTCCAATGGATTTGCATTCAGGGAGCCCGGCTCAGGGATCTCCTTGGTCCTTGACAATGGAGCCCTTTGATTCCTTTTGAGGGGAAAGCCTTCCCGGGAGGGAGGCGGAATAATGTAGGAGTGCCTATCTGTTCGGAGCAGTCTTGAGCAGTGCAGTGGAGACTTGAGAAGGATTCAAAGGTGAAGTATGAAGATTTAGTCGAATCCGGAGAATGCCCTCAGGTTTCCCATTTCCAGCCTAACTTTTCCCTGCTGTGATGAACCGGTTGCATAAAGGTCCCAGCCAGCCACTACTCACATCCCACCGACATCCGACTCTCTCATGAAATATCTCGCATTCTCACTCCAGGGAATCCGGCCCAGACTACTAACTACGATCCAACTACACACAATCCACCTACAATCTATTTAAAGGAACCAGGAGCCGGGCCCGGATCTCGAACCCCTTCTACTACACCCTTGACATCTCTGACTTTGATTGACACCAAGACTCAAGGTCCGAATCCTACTAATTCTGAACGGATGCTAGTTTCAATCCAGGAAAAGAAACAAAATTTGGGGGAAAAAAAGGTAATATTTGGCCGTAGCTTAGTACCTATGTATATAGTAGTCTAAGCCTAACCAATCTGGATCTAATTTAATAACAGTTAATAGAGCCTAGTAGGAATGAAGATCAGAACACCTTGTCTGAATTCAACGGAGTTAAATACTTTTTTTTAGCGTTTTGGGGTAAAATTTAGGATTGCTACTTAAAAAGTATATACAATATTCTGAAACGGATGAGATAACTAAGGTACAACCCTGTAGTGCACCCTGTTGACACCTGTAGTTCTTTTGTATTCCGTATCCCTTGCAAATAGCAGATACGAATGATATTTATTTGGCATCAAAAATCGGCCCTATTCCCGGGACAAACTTTTCCGAGAATGGCATTAGCTTAGGACGTTGACTTGATTCGATTGAATTGACAGGTGGGCTCAAAGTGCCGAGATACGTATTATGCTTCCTCCTATTTCTTCATCTGTCGAAAGAGACAATACATTATTTTTTTTCACTTCCCTAACAGCTCAATTCCATTGTTTCATCTGGCTAAATAGAGGAAATGTGAACTTAAATTATACCCAGTTTACTCAGCTTCCTCTGTCAGCAGTCGGACTAAGAATGCGTATTATTATGCCAACAAAAGCTCCACTTTATTATGTATGCTGAGGATGCCTGAATAATAATCCTGGAGCTTTTACATGGACGAATGGTTCGGAAGAAATGTGACAAGATGAGGGAAGGATGTTTTCTCCTTCAGAAAAAGAGCCCATAAAAGTGGAAGGTATTTCGGTACTATTTGAGGTGTATGGATTTGGAATAAGGATGCTCGTAAAAGGGTTACATCAGATGGTAAGTAGTACTTGTCCCATGTGCACACAGACCTGCCGTGCTTTATGACTTGTGTGCTCAATATTTTGATGATTCCTGAGCCCTCCACGGCACAGTATGTACATGTACAAACAGAAGATACATTATGAGTCTTTGGAGGCCAAGGTGTAAGGATTAAAGTGTGGGATGAGAAAATACTCTTCCATGTGTGAAATGTCAACAGTTTTGGGCGAGCGTTACCTGGACTTGTCCTAACATTTGACTTGAGGCTTAAGAGCTATCTATGTTGTAGCATTCTTCGGGAAATTGGACAGTACGCCAGCTGAATGAACGGTTTGGGAAGTCGAATCCATTTCAAACTATATGTTCTTTCAAAAAGATATTTCCAATTTATTTTACAATGGGCTCCGTATAAATGACGTACGAATCTTGCAAAAGGAGAAACGTGCTGGGAACAAACGTATTGATTTTCAATTTTTAAGTAGTTTCCACGCATCCCATTGTCAAATAAATTACACCTTTGGAAATAGGAAACAGCATACAATTCTGACTTCGTCACCTTTTAAAAATAAGTGACACTGTGGCTTTTGAATTAAGTTGCATGTGGTTGCATTAGACTTTCTTCCCAAAGCTGACCAGTCAAGGTTAGTATTCAGTATGCATGCTGCCAGTTTCCCCCACAATCGACAACATGCACAAATAAAGGCGCTCTCCCATTAGAAAGAAGGAAGGGGAAACGAATTCTAAATACTCGTTGGACAAGATCGTAAAATATAACTAGATGGGTTCGAGTTGTCTTTTGTCTTCGCTTAGGCTCAGGCTTACTCGTCCATTTCATCAAGCACGCGGGATAAGTTTAGGCCGAAACGTTTCTGGCCTACGTGGTCTAAGCTTAAATGTTAGAATATAACATAATTTCTTAGAATCATTCCATCCTGCACTTTCCCTTTCCCTTACTAAGGTAATGAACCCCTTAGTCTTACAATTGAGGTTGGAAATCCAGTTGGACTTGACGTGACCCCCCGAGTGCAGAAGCCTTGCCCGGCCCCTTCGTATTCTTTGGGGCCGCTAAACGTTAGTCCGAATCCCGAATAGAGGACTTATAATCAGATTGAAGTTTCTATTTACAACTTCTGCAGAATCAGGGAATATAGAGAGGGACCTGGGTTCAGGAACAGATTTGACGGACTTGATGGAGGTAGGGGGTCAGACGTCTGTTTTCTGGAAAACCAAACAACTCTTTCTCTCCCTACCTACACTACTTGTCCCATCTCTTTTTGATCCAAACCGACATTCTTCCTTGTAGCTTTATTCCCTCAAAACTCCCTGCTGATACCTTATACGCCTCTCAAACTTACCAACTTCTAAATAGCCCGAACTTCTACGAACCCATTATAGGGATCCTCATTCAGCTCAAATATAATCTTAACATCATCCCCATAATACGGAGGCTTTTCAGAGGAACCCTCCTATTTCCTTGATCTACCAATGGATTGAATTTACACTTTTTGGAAGATGATGAGCGACACCTACATAAGCCACAGAAAGAATACTAGGGTTCTGTTAAATTATACATAAATTACATACATAAATTCTTCATGACTATATCCTTTGATTGGCAATACTTGTCATCAATTGCTAGCTGGAGATTTTAGCCCGGCTGGACTTGGCGTGTACAGCTTTCCGCTTCGGGAACAGCGCAAAGCTGCGAATAAACGAGTGTGCAAATTCTGCCTAACGGGAAGACATTCCTTTGAAGCATTGCTTGATGTCACGCCCGATTCTGTTTCTGGTGTATGAATTACCATGAAGGGATCCCTTATCCCGGTGAGCGGTGGAATGGCTTCAGAAGTTTCGAGTCCCCACTCGTAAAGACGGGCGTACGTAAGTACTTTTCTAAATTAGACAGACATGAGAGGTGCATATAAGAGGAGGATGAGCTCATATGTGGAGTATACAGAAATATTCGAGTCCTTCTTCGAAGGATTGAAGACGAAGTTGAAGAGTGGAGTAAGTTCGTTTGGAACGCTCTGCATGAGGTCAGCTTGGGGCTGGGAACACTTTGGGATATCAAGTTGAAGGCTAAACGTAGGAGATGGAGGAGGGGGCATGCATGAAGGGACTTCCATTCACTCCCCATGTCAAATCCCTTAGTCCAAGGACCAGGATACTCAGGCTAAGGTCAATTTCTACAATTACAGACGAATTGGAAAATACCTTTCCCAGATCCGTCTCTCCACTAATTTATTTTATGTGCCCATTAAACGTTTCTTATGCACCTGCAGTCTCCTCTAATTCCATACCATCACTCCCGCCTCTCCAATATTGTTACGCTCAATAAATTGAATTCGTGTCTTGGGACCACCATTCCGAATTACTGTCTCTCTTACAAGTCAACAATAGGATTCACGGTCTAGGCATTAAGAGTCCTCATACGCTAAAAAATCAGTAGACAACCCCAGCTTCAGCTGCCACCTGTAAAATCTTCTGGCATTCAGATCAGAAGGATATGGAAACGTTTCCAGTATGTACTGCCGAGGGCCCCATTTGGCCAGTTCTTAGCTTATAGGTAATAATTTTGCGGAAGCTTAAACAGAATTCAAGCTATCAGATTTAGGCTTTGCCATATTTTAATAATATTATTGGAGGAATGTGAGCGTCATATGCCTTATTAAAAAAATATAGGGTTTATAGGCGAGTTAACTGAATTTTAATATACCAGGTGGCTACGTCGATATTTTATTCCAGCTGCAGCTGGGCTGCATCATACTCCTTAATGTTAATTATTACTAAAAAGCGTACAAATCAGTGTATTTATATGTATGTCGAGTAGAACACTACATATATATGTATATGTACTAGTATTCTTCGTTGACTTTTCAGATTCTGTGGGAATCACTCAGCGCCGGCTTCACGCAGAAGAAGGAAACCAGGTTTCTTGAGGTTGAGAAGAGCAACGCTTGGAGAGTTTTTGAGCCATCTTTTGCTCGGTTGGCTTTTTGCTATGTATTGTTACGTTACTAGTACATACATGCATACTACTAGACCCTGCATACCTGTTACACTTCCTGCTTCCCTCTATCATAATTCATAATTCATGAATTTTGAGCAACTCTTACGCCACATACTGTTTCCTTTGTTTAAATTTTTACTGAACGTATTGCATAATGCATGAATGGCTGAAACGTGTATTCTACTTACGTAAAGTACTGCATGAATAAATAAAGTATCTACTAGGCAGTTTGCAAAAAGTATCGACTGACTATTGATTTGAAAGTGATGACGCTGAACCTGTAGGTGACTTAAAATGTAACCGTAGCATTGAATAAATGAAGTATTTTATATAAATATAACTTAAGACTTCTATGCTTCAATTATTCACTTTGGATACGGTGGCAGGTGGTATGTGTGGTAATCATCAACCGGAAGGCATATGAATTGAATAACAATTAATTATCGAGGTAGAGCAGCAGATCAATTGTGGTATGTGTAATACGCTGAGGTGGGAATCAGTATAGAATGTTGTAAATTGTGCCTACAGTAATTAGTAATTTATGAAAACATTTTCGTAGGTTTACTCTAGTTAATTATAGTTGTCATTTTGTGTCCTGTTGTGACGAGGCGATGATTAAAAATGAATACAGCATTTTGCTCTGCTCATCTTGGTGTAATACAATAGCGTGCCGGCACAAAGAAAAGCCTCCTGGCCAGTGCTTTCACGTTGGCGATAAGGAATACACACGGTCCTTTCAACTTTCTCCATTAATAACTATTGTGTCAGCGTCCACTATCCTTTATGTTTAATAATAATGCTGTCAAATTTTGGCCCATTCAGGAGCTGCGCTAATAATCTATGAGCGTCATCTTATGCTGGCATCATCAAGGGAAGAGATGAAGCACCTGCCCTTAGCCCTTACCAATTTTCCCTGTGGAGAAAGCTCTTGCCCAACTATTTACATAGAAGCCGCTGAATGCCTAATACGAATGGGCAGCGCAGCGGTCGCAACCAAAGCTAACTGTCGGACACGGAGCCTGACTACAACTATTCGAGGCTCATACATTCTTGAGGAAGATCAAATCATGTATAATATCTCACATTTGTCCAATTGTCAATTTCCCAGTACACGTGGTCCTAGACATTCTGCTACCACTTAGAATGTTACAATAGAGTCCAATTTCCGTAGCTCTTTTCGGTTCTGGTTCTGGTCTGGGCTGTAAAATATACATGGACTCAAGTAGATGGGTGACATTCTTCTTAAAAATTAAGGTACGCTTTAGGGCCCCTACTTCATGCCTTAGTAATCTCTGAAAGGACGATAAATGCTGCTAGTATGTCCTTGTTTGTTAGCCAGGCCCCCTCTGCCACTCCGGTCTGTATGCTATTGATATTGAGTAAGGAGGTCCCCATTCCCAATCGATAGGCTCTTATTAATTATCCAACATCCTCGAGTCCGTCCAACAGTTTTCCTAGATAATGGCCGAGAAAGTTGAGTAGCGTAGTACATATATGTACATATATGCAGAGGCCTGAAGGGGAGCCCGCCCTATAATATACATAGTAGTTCCTCATTTTTGGGGAACCTTGAATTTGTGATGGAGTGATGACGACACGTCGGATCGGACCACTTCGACGTAGGACAGACAACTCTATGTCCATGGCATGGAGGGGTGTGGGCCAGCAGCCGGTGGAGCCCACATGCTTTCACCTGTCAGGCCCTGTCTTGAGGGGTTTGTCCTACTGGAGCCGACAACTGCAGCCGAGGATTCCGTCTGTTCTAGAAAGCAGGAGGCTCTTCTCTCCTCAGTGGCTCAGTAGGTTCATCCCAAGTGTGATTCTCAGAGGAAGCTCCCACACTCCACACGCTTTCTCCGGCCAAAGTACTGGCGTGAGAATGGGCGGAATTATATAGAGTCCGCCCCAGCTCCAAGGACGCTGCTCTGGGAAGATGAGTGTGGCCGTAATTTATGATCGTGCCATGTCCACGGAGAACCATGGGCACCGGCTCTCTGCCCTCCGGAACGGCGGGACCACGGCCCTTCTTAATGGCCAAAGTTTCATGGTAGAAGACTTGGAGTCCGTTGGAGAGCTGGAGTCGGTTCCCAAAATGTCCCATCATATGGTTGTCCGGGAGTTCCCAACATGGATTGACCCCCCTAAAACAGCATACGACTTTGGCCAGAACCGCCGAATGAGCCAGATCACTGAGGATGGCTTTCCTAATCCGAGGTGTCAAAGTCACAGCAGCAGCCAGCATGATCCCGCTAATCAAAATATTCATTATCAACAGTTTCTGAGTCATCTGGGATCTCTGAGCTACGAGAAGCCGGGTAAGAATGTCTCCTATAAGAAGCCTTTCTTCCAAATTATGTGGGACATCACATATATGGATTGGGTTCAATAAATTAAATCAGCGACTTTAATGCAGCGGTAGCGGTCACCATTTTGATGCGCTACTCGGCATGAGTTAAGTGTTCAAGATTCTTCGACCTTGCGCTTCATTGACAATTAGCGGTTTCATTTCAGTGGTAGCCGAGCAATTGTAGCCTTAAACCTTACCAGTATGCTGGTGAAGATTTTAAGCTATCATACACCCTGGTAGCATTAGTACGTAACATGGTTATCCCGTTTCAAACAGACATACGGGCGGAAGGACGACACTAAAAAATGTACCTATATACGATTACATGTTATTAAGTTGTTGAAGCAGAGCGTTCCGTAACTGCTACGAAACATGCAAAGACTGGTAACCATACATAGAAGGCTCCAACTAATCCGGTACGTACTGGAATTTAGAACAGGTGACTACTGAATAGCTGTTTCTGAATGCATTCTACATCGGTCCAATCCACAGTATGTACAGTCTATCTAATACATATGTAGTACTACAAGTAAGGATGTACTAGGTATGTATGTACGAATCGCACGCAACAAGACGCATAGGCTTTTACAAAATTAAACACTCGAGTCGAAAAATTGATCAAAGCTCTCCTGATACTGACACTGAAGCTAGCGTGCAGTTAGTGTGCATATTCGTGCGGGAAGCGGAATGCCTGCTGTCCTTTGGTCGTTTGATCTTTTCCTGTGTCCCATTTCCTTGGACTCTGTCGTTTTTAACTACCAAATAATGCCTATCAATCTTTAATGATAGGTATGATGTTGGGTGTAGTTCACTAATTAAAATTAAATATAGATTTGACTATTTTCCTTGAGAATATTGAAAGGTTGAAAGCCGTGCCAGACAGTACGTATACATAGCGGTTGGCCGACAATTCCCGGCGCACAATTGCCGGTATGGACAATTGCTGGTATAGACAATTGCCGGTCTTGCTCTAAATAGGCATGTTAGTGGAAGAGAGAAGTTAAAAATATCAGCTACTGTAATAAATTATATACATATTTTGACATGTTCTAATGCAATTTAATATTTTATAATCTTTTTTTTTTTTTTTTACTAAACTATTGAGTAAGTGTAGTGCATCACTCTCTTCATTGATCTGTAAGCGAGACAAATGAAATTAAGCGGAGATCATTTAATCGCTATATAACTATTTCATTGTAAAAATACATTCATTTCATTACCGACAGTATTTATATGTTAAATAGTTCCAAATTCTAGGTTGATTATTAATTATTGCTTAATTCATTAGATTGCCCAAGGTTTATTTCAATCTATTAATCACATAACAAATATTTAGGGCTAGACATACAGTTTGGGCGATGACAAATGGGCGAAAATAATTATTCGAATTGTAAATTGAATCGAAAACTTGGTAAATATTTACGTTTTCACAATTTGCTAACGTTTTTCTTTACATTCATGAGTTATTTTTAATTAAGGTCAACTCCACTTAGCCTTCGATTTTTTTAAACAAACTCTAAAACTTAGGTTATCGTTAATCCACAATTAGTCAGGCTAGGCAATTGTAATGAGCATCTGCCTGTCAAAACTATTTTGCCAGATTGCCGAAGTGGGCTTTGCCAAGCTGTCAATCATGTTTCTGCCAAATCGTCATGCGCCAAAAGTGACGTACGACTCAATTTAGGTTAGGCCGGCAATTGTCCATAGCGGGAATTGTTCGCCGGGAATTATCACATTACGATTCATATAGTATGCATACTATTTACGTATATGAAAATTGACCAGACTGGTTATAATACTTTCCTTTTCCTACGACTTCAAATAATTTCCAGAACTTTTCCTATATCCCATCGCCAGGTTACTGCACCTATTATACTACGTGCGGTAGAAGCTGGGCGCTTTATAACATTGAAGTAATGACAGGTTTCCATTTCCGTTGGACTCAGTTCGAGCCGTAACTTTAACAGGCCCTGGTAACATTTATGACGAATGACGATTCAACCCTACAGCTCAAGGGCTGTGAATCGCCTTACGTTTGTCCCTGAAACTATCTCACTGACAACGTGACAACTCTATGCCAGGACACTGATAGAATCTCCGCTCGCGGTCAGCCATTTTATCCGCATGAACTGTCTCAGGTTCCAGGTGTGAAGGAAAAGTTCTACTTTTGACAAGCGTTTGACATTGAAATGTCACGTTTCTGAGGCACGGCCCATTTCTTTCACCGCGATATTCGGGTATTGCCCAAGATTCTATCTCTGGAAAGGAATAAGTTATTGTCGTTCCAAAAAAAGTAACCTTTGCGTGTTGAAATGCGGGACTCAATTATTCAGGGTGTGTTATTACTAGAAATTTTCGGAGATATAATGCAGAGGCACTCTAGTACACAAAGATGAAGGCTGAAGTTCGGGACAATTATGTATTCATGACATCATACAGGTTGTGTTGGGATTGAATTTGCCTTGTAAATATTTTTTCGGACGAAGAGGCTTATAGTTGTTCCCATTTCCTGGCTATTTATTGGTTCTAACTTGGTTCCGGACCGGGTCGATATACAATCGGATAGGGTTCAGGTTCAGGCAGAGTGGGAATTAATAATTCAGCATATTAGCTGTGTATAGAGCTGCTCAACATTTAATATTCTCCACAACTCCTATGTACCGTAGCTAATGCATGTTTTTATCCCCGCTCCGGCCTCCGGCTTCTTTCTCGTCCTGGGCGGACTACCGGAGTGCATCCATGGAAATAATGAGGTCATGTCCTAAAAAGAGCTTTTTCATAATTTGACGTTAGCCCTACATTACAATGTATGTTTGAAGGAGTGAGGTGAACTCAAGCCACCAAATCTCCATTTCGGAACTCTCCAGGTAAACCATTTCTCATAACCTTATAGTCAGACTGATCGACAACTTGATCTATAACGAATGGAAAGGATGATGATTTAGAAGTTAAGGAAGAGGAATAATTATTATTAAAATCCTTTAAGATTCAGATTCACATAATCATGCTAATTTTGACTCGCCTAGAGTCAATTAAGCAAATGTGAAACTTTATCTCCTGACAACATACTTTAGTTTCCCCAGGGATCAATTCCAACAGATCCAAATGAGGCATGAGATAGAGATAGACACTCTTATCCCCCAAGCCACACAATTCCTGCGTTTACATTACAATAATATAGTACATCACATAAAATCGTTGACACCCTGTGGTCTGTGGAGATATATAAAGGCCTACATTTAACGTGTCCACTAATAATGTGCTTTTGACCTGCTAAATCTGGCAAGTCTCAAGTGTTGCCTTTGACCACTAAATTATTGTCCCCTGCTATTATTGTACAAGTGTCCACTAAAATTATCCAGCAAACTCCATTGATTTCATCCCCGCCCCTCCATATAACATACATTGCTACATAAAATATGCATACATCCAATCAGTATTTATTCAACATAGACATTCATCACATTCAATTATAATATTTTTTTTAAATAGCCGACCGGTTATCCCTTATATGTATACAATCCAGCACGCATCTATTCTAAGAAAGTTTTAATTAAGCATTAAATACATACATACATAGAAGTCTTTATTCAGCAAGCATACATAAGGTGAAAACTAAATTAGTAATATAAAAGAATTTATGGTATGATATGTGTGAACATTCTATCTTCCACATATTTATTATAGCCGATTCAACATTCATTGAATTATAAGCCATTTTTTTGCTTTGCTTGGTCATCGGCATATGAAAACTATCAAGTCCGAATTTGGGAAGTCAAAATAGATGGAGACGGTGTCGAAAAGGCCACGGGTTCTTGTCCTAAATTCTTCAAGACTTACATCTGTGAACATACCGATTTTCATGATTGATACGTTAAAATTTTTGAAATTTTATGGCTCTCGGATAGGGTAGTTGAACTGTGACCTCGTTACGCGGTGCTGTTGGTCACTTTTACGTCAAAAGTTGAGCTTTTTATTTATATACTTTACCCGATCTAAGATCGGAAGAAATAGAAGTATTGCCAATAACGGCATGAGTTATTCATTAGGAAACGTCCATATATTACGTCACGCTCAAGGGGTGAGGAGAGGGGGAGAGGGATTCTGCACGTCTATGCTTCTGAGAATTTAAGTCAAGATTACCAAATGGGCTCTTACCGTCTGTAAGGATGGTAGATTCATTTACCTGCCTACCTGCTTTCCGGGTCGGACTTGGACCGCTTTCATGAATTTGGGATTTGGGTTCAGTTGAGGTTGGCTCCGATTCAAAATATTGGATGTAAGAATGCCACAAGCAGCGTGAATATGGTAAATGACAATGGGATTGTTTTTAAAGTTATCTATTTTGTTTACTATTTATAGGTATTTATAGTAGACCTATTTATTTATCAAGAAGTAGTGATCACTAAATACTGTAGAATACTTAACTATGCAAATACTGTTAAAATTACTCTCTTTGGTTAATGGTCTTGCGTAAATCTGTACGGTAATTAAAAGAAAAATCAAGGTGTCACACAGGAAGGGGAGGGGGTTTTGCCTTTAGACACATGTGCGACAAAGTAGCGGGGATCTCGGGTTTTCAGGTAATCCCCTCGCAAAAATTTCCCGCTCGCCCACCACAAGAGGCAGTCGTTACATTTCCCGCGCACCTAGAACATGAAGAACTCATTAAAGACAAATGCCGACCGCCTACAACTGAGGTACTCGTTACGATTGTTTCGCGCCCGCCTATAACATTAGACACTCATCATTACTCATTACTGTCATTTCCCACAAGGCACCAACATGACGTAATCGATACAGACACTTCCCGCGCAGCTGCAACATGAGGCACTCATTACAGACATTTCCAGGGCGGCTACAACATCAAGTACTTGTTCAAAATATTTGCCGCCCTGCTGTAACATGAGGTAGTCGTGGTCGTTACAGATATTTCCAGAGCGCCCACAGCATGAGGTAATTATCACAAACCTTTCCCACGCGGCTACAAAATGAGGTATTTATTACAAACGTTTCCCGCGCGGCTCCAACATTAGGTAGTCATTACAGACATTTCCCGCGCGGGAACAACGTGGGGCACTCTTTCGGATTATTATCCGCTCGGTTGCGGCAAGATCTCATTGCGGAAATTTTCTGGTTGGCAACAACATGAGGTCCTCGTTACAGACGTTTCCTGCGCGGCTACTACCGCATATACTCATTAGTTACAACTTCCGCGTGGCAAGTAGGTAATCATAATCAAACCTAGCCTATCAAGTAACCTATTATCTGAACTTGATGAGCAGCAAAACTGATTTCCTTCTGGAGAGTAACAGGATTTTCTTGAAACCTGACGGCGGTATTTGTTCGGTTCTCACAATAATGCTGTAATGGTTTATTACAATTTCAGATCCTGATGTCATTTCAAATGGGAAACTGAATGGCTCAAAGTTGGGATACGACAATCCGGGCCTGATTCTGGACAATGAGAGTGAAGGACCAGTTGAGTCGTCGAGTCCTAGAATTCCGCACTCAAGTCAAGTCGGGAGTTTCTCTGCTTCTTCCCGCAATGTAAGTCAGGCAGCCTGGAATCGATACCTTTTCAATTAATTAATAGACAAAGCGAATGGTTTACAAAACGACCACAGAATATTTTATCCTATAATCCTTTATGAGAAGATACGGACAGGGCCTACTGAATTATATTTCGAATTACTAATTATATTGGCGATTGACACAACGTCTTAAGCAAGGCGCCATTTGGAATCATGGGTGAAAGCTATTCCTGATTCCAAAGTCCATCAAGTAGTTCATTATTTTAGGCGGTTAGTCTAGAACCTTTGACGTCCGACGTATAAAACAATCCGATAATAAGAAATTGATTACTGGATGCTATTTTGAAATTGGTAAAATAGTTTTTGCGGTAGTTGACCGTGATCCTTGACCTTTGACTCGACGGTCTTAGCAATGACATATGTACTCCGGATCAAAATTAGGATGGTGGATGGTGGTATCGTATGGTGTAAACCATTTGGAAATCGGTTCGGTGGTTCGTCAATTGTGTCCGACATCTTTAAAAAATCGCAGCAAGCTATATTGGCAGACCTCTCCAAGGCAATGGAATAGCAAAGGTCAACCAGGACACCTGAAAAATGGTTCTGTTGGTGTCGAATCACACGAGTTGACCTTTATACTGACCTGAAAGGAGGTCACTTCTGGTCAAACTCGGTACGAATTAACATCACAGCAAAATTAGAAATCGATGGTGAAAAGAGTTTGGAAATCGGACCAGTGGTTGTTAAGTTATAACGGCATAACTGACAGACAGACGTACGGACAGACACACAAATATACAGACAGACAGACGGACGGACAAACATACAGACAGACAGACGGACGGACAAACATACAGACAGACAAACGGACGGACAAACATACAGACAGACAAACGGACGGAAAAACATACAGACAGACAGATAAGTGGAGCTCATCACAGAGGTCCGGCCTCTAATTAATATGGATTATTTCCCAAGTGTGTACATGCCTATAACTTATTTGAATACCATTTCATTCAATAAAGAATGAATTAAGAATTTAACGTAATCAGGACCAATAACCTTACACAGTCCAGTCCAGAGGACCAATTTTGACCCCCGGGGACCCTAAATGGATCCCCGGCTTGGAGGTCAGATTTGAACCCCGGGGACCCTAATCTACCCCGGGACCTATTTTGACAACCAAGGACCCTATTTTGACCCCGAGGACCCTTTTTAGACCCCGCTTGGCTTCAAATTTGAACCCCGGGTGTTAAATTTGGTCCGAAGGGGTCAAACTTGACCCCCTCGTGAGCAATTCGGTATTCGCATTTATCACTTAACCGATGATACGAAATCTTTAAATTCCATGAATTGTCAGATAAATGAGAGATATTCTATATTTTCCATTTCTCGGAAAGGGGTGCTCAGAAAAAAAATGGCAAGGTAAATTTAGTCTTGTGAATTAACTAAAGCAATTTGGACAATCTAAAAAAAAATTGTGCCGAGCCAGTACAAAAAACTCACAGGGGGTTAAAAACCCCCGCGGGTTCAAATTTGACCCCAATACCTAAATAGATCCCCGGGGAATAAAAAAAAACATCGGGACCCTAAATAGAACCCCGGAAACCCAAACTAGACTACGAGGGGGTTAGATTTGAGCCGGACCAAATTTAACTCCCGGGGGCAAATTTGGTCCTTTGGACTGGACTGTTATACAGAATATTAAAATAAAACGGTGTTACGGAGGAAATGCTGTAGTAGGTGTTACGTAGGAAAAAAAGAAATGCCTCGATTTTTCCAGATTTCCTCCGATTTTTTTTACGCCGTATTCTCAGTCTTTAAGCATCATCATAGTTTTATTTAAATCTCACCTAATACCGAACCCGGTAGAGGTTCTAGTGGCTGAGCTGGGAATCGCCGAGTTCAGAGGAACTCTAGTGGCTAAGGTAGTTAGGGACGGAGTGAATCTCGATTTACAGAATTGGGGAGTATTTATACTTCTTGAAACTACCCTAATCCTAACTAAATCTACGCATTCTAAGCTAAGGAAGACCTAGGCTAGGGAGTCAGGAATGTGGACCATTGTCCAATGATTGCCCACATTGATCCTGGGAACTCGGTTCGGATCCATGAAAGGATCTCGGACTCCGATCCGACTCCCGATCAGCGGGTGAGATGGGTGGACAGGCTGTATTTCTTATGCATTATTATGTACTACATAGTATTGCTAAACCGAGAGACATTGGTGAGAAGGGTCAATAGGGAACAGGGGCGTCGCCAGCCTTAAATTTCAGGGGGGGCCAAGGCAGAAATGATTTAAATGGTAAAATCGTATATCTAGCTTTAAGTCGTGCAAATCATATATATATATATATATATTTGTATATGGTATTTTTGCACGCTTAACCTAATTTCCCGACCCGAATATCTATATTCATATAGTTGAA
>JAQFZY010001548.1:0-15033 GCA_034696285.1 Hypogastrura burkilli | reverse complement strand
AATGGTGCTGAAAGTTAATAAGCACATTCATAAAAATCCGAGTCAGGCCCTGACTGACAGGGATCTAATTTTAATTCCAAACTAAGTAGTAGATGGGGATCTTGTTTGGTTTAGGCCGCGCAAAAAAAGCACTTCATTCCCCCAGAGGTTACTTGCCTTTATTAGGAGGATTAGAGACTTGGGAACATTTACCATTAGCCGGGCTCACCACACTCACTCCTCCTGCCTCAGCCCCCGTCTTCATGCTCATAATCTCCTTCGAAGACAGAGACATCCAGAATCCTCTACAACTACAATTACAACTGATGTGCACTTGAGAAAAAACTCATCTGCATAATTGTTTAGCGGAGCGGGACACGCTTTGTTTCCCTCCCATATGATTCCGGCCGGGCTGAGCCTAATTTCGAGACCAAAATGAAATTATCCTTCCGGACCCTAATTTATTCACGCTGCATTGGGCCGGCCGAAGTGGAATTACGCATAGACCATACAAAGCCCAAAGTTTGAATTTGAGTGAGACCCGGCCCAGCGTGCATGCCTATCTAAGGTAAGGCACACACAATGCATCTGGCTACGGATACATGACAAGCCGTCATTATATTTTCTGCCGAGTTAGGGAACACACTCCTGGCCCTGGTAGATCAGAAGGAGATTAGATTTCTATCCGGCAAAATATATAACTACTTCTGGAGAGGAAATGCAATCCAGACAGCCGGGCCTCGAGACCAACTTAACATGAACACGAGGTCTATTGTACATAGTAGTAAGGAAGTTCGGATTCTGATACATTTCCATTATCAGATAAAGCCCAGGCCCCGTTACCCTTTCATGCCAACAATAAATTTAGCTCATTGTATAAATCAGAGAGGAGTGTTGTGACCTTAAGCACCATGTCATGGACTATTCTTTGGAATGGAACTACGTGCAGGTCGTAATGATAGCTTCCCCTGAATAAGTCCGAGCCCAAACCAATTATTTATTCACCCCTTCCTTCCCTAACGCTTCCAAGGCAAGGGATCCGAGACCTCTACGTCAATCTTGTACAATTCCAAAATTAAAAAAAAAAAAACTTCTTAACTGTGTAACGATTTCGTGCACGTTAACAAGTATATCTTAGTTTTTACCTGAAAATTAAAACTCTAACTCAAGTTAGAAAAATATTACAATGAAAGAAATTTATGAATTCGGTAAATTTAGACTTGACCACAATTGACGGCGTATACTAAATGTTGGTTCTCGGCATTCCAAATCCAAACCCCAATTTAGTTTTTTTTAACATTAGGGAGCGATGCACCCCTTCCTAATTTTATACAAAAGTGGGCGTATGGCCTAATACTAAGAATAGAGGCCGGGTCCCTTAACCTCTCCAACCTCTCTGCTGTAAATTGGTAGCTTGGCTCAGAGGAAGGAGAGTTGAAGAGGTTTCATTATTAGAGATCCCGATAGGAGGGACAGGTGTTATTAATACGTTTAGGGTATGAGCACTCAGAGGGAGAAGTACTGTACTTAGGCGGGTTGTGAAGGGGGACTAAGGAGATGCTCAATATTTAATGAACAGGTTGGATCCCCAATGTTGACACCATCGTGTGTGCATCTCGTTTCTGGAGCCCTGATTGCTGGGCTGGCGTCGGGGAACTGCCTCGGAAACTGTGGAGTAGGTACTTTAGCGTAATGGCGGGCATGTCAGTCATATTTACAAAATAGGCAGGTGGGTTTCCAACGCTCATTATACAGAGAGGCGGAGGTGGGTCTTAATATCTCATGCCAAGACGGAGAAAGTAGGCCCTTAGTTGAGCATTGATTGCTTATGTGGTGTTAATAGTCTATGCGCATTAAGGTTACGCGTTTCATTGTCACTTTCTGTATAACTTGAAGCCTCCATTAAAAATGAAGCACACTCCAAAAGTCCAAGTAGGTATTTTAGGTACATTTTGGACATATTGTGTAGATTCCTTACTTCTTGTAATTTGACCCAACGGTCATTTCATGACATTATCCGTAGTGATTCCTTAGATTTATGAGGCCATTAATTTGTAATGGGTGATCTTGTTAACTAAAATTTAGTGGTATTTGTCAGGCCGGCGGTTACCTGGCTTTCAATCATACCTTAATTTTTCCGTTACTACGTTTCGAGACGGCATAGGGCACAGCACACACAGCATAAAACCTGTATTTTTTAAGGAACCGTACTTGACCAAAAATTATAGTCCGGCAGTCTCGCATGTTATATGCATTTAGGCGGTAACTGAATGATGTTATCTGGGTCCAGCCCAGGTCCAGGTCCTAGAACTAACTGCAGCAGAACGGTAGGGAAATGCCGTCCCTTGAATGAATCAATCTAACTCAAGGTTATCTGATAAGCTAAAACAAATGTTAAGGGATTGACATTGCGTGTGCCTGAATTCCGGACTTATATTTCTTTTGATTTGACATCTGCTGGTCGAGACCAGGGTTCGTACGCATGTGACATGCAATGGAGAAAGTAAAGGAATTGTCATTACAACAACCTACATGGATATATCCTATAGAAACTATTTAGTTTTCCAAATAGAGCACACGCGGAACCATATGTTCACAATTCCTGTAAAAGTCCAAAAGTACTCCAAAGTATGCCAACCATACAAAATATTCGTTTGGAATCATATTTTCTAATTATTAGTAAGACATAAGGTCGGGACACAATTTATAATTGTATACCTAACTTTTAAAAAGATGAGTTGTGAACACCATCAAGATAACTACATTGTAGACACTATACAATCCTCAGAGTTATAACAACTAACAGAAATACAGACTTTCGGCAAAAGAATAAAGAATCTAGGGAATTAATTATTTTCGTTGAAAAAGCGAAGTAGTAGATTTATTTTAGACTACTCAATTTGTTAGGTGTGGTCATGTTTACATGTCATGACTCACGAATATTTGACCTAATAAACCTGAACGAAATTTAAATACAGATCAAAAGATATAAGCATCTGGTTTTGCATACCTTCTCCGAAAGGTATGAAGGAAACATGCTCTATCTGCTTCACTCCTTAGCAATCATCGTATTCACTTGTTATAAATTACAATTAGTTTTTATTACTGTTTTTTTAAAGTTAAGGTACCTATAGGATCTTCAATGGATGGGATGGAATAAATCTTGTTACCAGGCTGAGAATAAGGCACGAAGGAAAGAGGGCCCACATAGGAAACAGGCTCACTAGGGTTACCCCCATTGTTTGTTCTATCATAGGAGAGCAAACAATTATAATTCCTGAGTCCATAGGCCATATGGGTGTAATCCTGTAATGTATACTTTACATTACAATAAATCTAGGGATCATTACCAATTCTGAAATCCCTGCCTGGATTTACACGTAGGCCGAGGAAGGAGGTCTTTTTGTTTTTAGAAAATAATGAATTCAATCCTATCTCTGAAATCTTAAGTAGGGCCCTCCATTGCATTACATTGCGTACGTACAAGCCGAGTTACTTTGGGCTTTCCTCATC
The DNA here is from genome assembly GCA_034696285.1 of Hypogastrura burkilli. Taxonomy (NCBI): domain Eukaryota; kingdom Metazoa; phylum Arthropoda; class Collembola; order Poduromorpha; family Hypogastruridae; genus Hypogastrura; species Hypogastrura burkilli. The sequence goes on along the minus strand of JAQFZY010001548.1, from coordinate 11,541 downwards.
CTTCCCCTCCCCTCCAGCCAACCAATTTACTGCCCAACACTCCCAAGACAAAAGAGATAACTTCATTAGAAAAACAAATAAAACAAGTCATAATTTCCCCTTCCAACCCCCTAAATCCTTAATTCCCAGCTCCATTATTCATTAATTCTTCTATACGGATTTACTTACACGGAGTTTTGGGCTCTTAGTCTTTACTCTTCCTGGGAAAAACTGAGATCGTGCGAGTTAATGCCTACACACTACATATACGGATAGTTGGTTCACTTAACTTACATACTTTGGTATATCTAAGTCTGTAGCTATGTAATTAATCGTGCTCTCCAGGTTTGAGGCAGCTTAATTCTTGACTATAGTTCTATCCCTCTCAAGTCACCGTAATTCAAAATCCTGTTGGGGACAGAAGCTTTGACCACAGGAAAATGTAATAATTTATGAATAATTGAGGCTTTGCTACCAAAAACGCTGCCTTTATAAATTGTCAAGTATTTTTACTGCCAGACAAATATATGAAATACGTTGGGCTGACATTTTCCACAAGGGTTTTTACCTTGAGGTGCCTTTAACTCATTGGTGCAACGAATTACTGCTTCGAATTTCCAAATCAAATTTTGGTTGACAACATTCAGTTCGGAGACAGTTTATGCTGACACGAAATCGGAACCCGTTCCAATTTGAGGCTTATGAGACGAAGATTAAGGCATTCTAATCATGGGATCCTGAGTGGGAGGAGAACCTCTGCCTATTAGGTTGCCTGGAGAATTCTGGAATTACGTCGTAGCATATAGATCTCTTTAGGGCTGAAATGGAGGTTCAGATTCTAACCGTTGTTAATAAGATGAGTCTAGGGGACATGGGCCTATTTCTCGGCCATATAAAAGAGGAAAATGACAATAAAGTAAGTTCTGAGTCGAGAGATATAAATGAGGGGAGCCGAGGCTGGTGGTGACTGCACGGAGATATTAAGAAGATTTCATTTTATTTAGGACTCCCTGCCTCTTCCGAGCCGAGAGCCAGAGTCTTCCAAGAGATTAGAATATTTTTTCTCGCTCTTCTCTCCCCATGTTCACGAATCAGAGAGCATCTCTCATTATTACTGGAGAAAACCAGAGAATCTCATCTTTTCCCAAAGTCCCACCAGCCAGCCCAATGCATTCAGTTTTATCTCTTTCCCCGGTCTCCGGGCCCGGATAAAAATGTGACTTAACCCCTGAACCACACTACCGTTTACTCCCTTTTTCATTCATTTACCTCAAACGGGGCCCCAGCGGAGGAGCTAGATAGGCTCTATTATGCCGGTGCTCCGTATTCTGACTGCGTACAGGGACTACTTGAAAATTAAGGGACTCAACCAAAATTCATTATTGGATACTGACTCCACGGATATTATACTCTCTTATTAAAACGGAGGCTGAGCTTTAATAGTTCTCATATAAAGTTTGTATGAAACAGTATTGGGATCAAGCTGTACGGGGGCTTCAGGCCAACTCATCTCCCTCTTGGGCCAAGTCAAAATCGTCCCGATAGAATATGGTTTCCGTTGTGGATGAGCTGGCTGGAACTAGGATCTGTATTGAGTCCCCGTCTCCGTCATGCGGATCTGCACCGGCTAAAATGATAGGGAAGCGGGATTTTAATAAGGAAGCACAAAATTGGTTATTAGGGAACAGGGGCGTGCTCTGCAAGAGGTTGCTAAGGGGTTGCTAATACGATTTCATTTCAGGATAAGCAGAGCCTTTGGGTTAGTACCTATAGTACCACCTAACCGAACTCCTCCCAAATCCAAAGGCTCTGGTTTAAGTTCAAGCTTTGAGTATTTGTATGTATTTGTAGGGATCTTAGAATAACTTTCGGTAACTACTCAGAAGCAGGAAATTAATACACGGTCATGTTATCGTGCTTAGAATATACAATAGTAAGAAAATTCCTAAAATATTTATATTTGGGCCTCTCTGAAACACCGGAAATCCTATGACTGAACCCGCCGCACGCCTATGTTGCCTACTACATAGTTTAATAACTCACCACCACAAAGTACCCTCCCATTATGAACAATCTTGGTGACTCGGGGAAGGCTTCCAAAAATTGATCCGAGGCGGATCACAGAGTTCAAGGTTATGATCCCGTTCTGCATTGGAGCATTAGAATCAATGACGAACTCACGATGGGCTCCTGTGTCCCGGGCTTTCATTTGGCGTACCTTTAAATTCAATTAGAAATGGATAAAGACCCAAAATAAATTCGAATTTTGAATTTTGAATTTGTTTTTAATCCTGAAGTGCTCACAGTTACGCTATGGACGGCTTTACTTAGTTTGACTTCTAATTTAAAGGCTGGAAAAGCGGCGTCGGCTGGAATCTTTAGCTGGCCTGTAACAAAGAGCCCAGTTCGTCTCGTGTGTCGATAGAGCCTGCTGCACGAACTGGAGGTTTGGGCACTAATGCAAGAGAGCGTTGCCAGGATTAGGCCAAGTATTGAAATTCCAGTATTCTTCATTTTAAAAGATGCCCTTGTTCTTCCTGATTACCGTTTCTGGGCAGCAAGCGTTTCCTTCTGTGTCACAGATTTAGTTACTGAGACTTTATAAGCATGCTGAAATTAGGCTACGAGGAGAAAGTATCAAACGGTACACTTGCTGTACTGTCACATCCTTAACAATACAGAAAATGATCCTGACGATAATTGAAAACATGCATGGTATTCACTATCGATACTATTGGAATCTGGTTTGAATTTGTAAGGGAATGAACTGACGTCTATTTAATTTATTACTGTGTACATAATTTGCCACACAATTAGCTGAGAACTTAATTATGGGTATCATGTAAATGCGAGTTTCCTTTTAAAAAGCCTGTGCCCTACTAAATCTTTAGTCATCCGGAAATTGAATATGCCAATGAACTTCCTAGGCAGCTGTCACCTGTCACGCGGAGGCTTTGGGCGTGACCATGGACCGACAGGTAGAGGTGACACATTGTCAATTATCCTCTTTTTTAAGTTTGAGTGAGAGCAGAGCATTTAAAACCTCGGAAAATCAGGAGTGCCGCACTCTGTACATATAAACACACTTGAGAGCCCATGTCTAAATATTTATTCTAGGGATCTGATTCTAATTTTTCCCTCTTTCCAGTTCCGCCTCAAAAAGTGGTGGTGGTTGATGAGCGTGGACTTGACTTGAACTCCCTCATCATTGGGCCCTACAATGAAGGCTCTTCACTTCGCCTGACATGCGTCTCCACAGGAGGTAAAGTAAACACTCTCTGCCAAACTGGCCCAGTCCCTATAACTAATTACAGCCCAACACACTGGCCTATAAATAACCCACAAATTAATTCCAATTCCCTCATCCATATGAATGATGAATGGAGGAACTCTGGAAGGGGTTAATGCGCTTTTTAAATTAATTTAAGTCCAACCGTTCCGACAAGCTTTTGAGTACCTCCACACATGTTTCCGAATAATTAATTCAATTATAGAGGCAGGGCCTAGGCTCTTTTCATGGGCCCGGCCCGGCTCCACATCAATGAACAATAACATGGTTTGCCCATTTAGTATAACCTACTACTGCGATAACCTGTTTTATGGAGAAGAAAAGAACTTTTTTGAGGTCCTTTCATCAGGAAAATGGATAAAATAGGAATGAGCCAGATCGTAAGGAACATGAGGTGAGGAGAGGGAATCTTTAACTTTTGGCCAAGACCGGGGAAAGCTTGAGAGGAAAGAGAAATCTTAACTTTTACTTCTAGAATCCCGTCCACCTTCCCCGCTAACAATTGGGATGGAAAAGTTAGCTAAACTAAAGTTTGGAGGCCCCCATATATGTTTCATGGCTACTCTTCTTGATCAATTTCACTCATTTCATTCCCTGATTGGGCCAGGCAGGGCTTCAAGACGGACAGGTCAGACTTTCTCCGAGTTCGGCGTCAATAGACTGCACGTCAATTGTATTCAAGCTCCATGTTTCGCCTTTCGTATCTGTAGTCGCCCTAGAATTTGAGTAACATCTATAACGCTACACTAAGAAGGTTACGTTAAACGAAAGAAATAATGTTCACGTTGACGCTGACTTAAATTGTGGTTATATAGTGGAATGTGCCGGAAAAATACTAATATATGGTATGCATAAAAATCAAATGCTATTGCTGAGAACCTGGGAAGTACAGTATGTAATCTGGCTATACTCATAAAGATAATATTTGTTTAGGTTGTTAGGTTAGGTGAAATGCTAATTAAAGTTATTTATTGCCTGAGTGGACGCCTTGGTAACGGTAATACGCGTAAATAAACAAATAAAAAAGCGTTTAAAGGTTCGTTCCGAAAGATATGAATTTCCCCGCCCCCCTAATTTGGTCGCCAACAGAATGCGAGAAAACGGTTCACATTACGTCAAAAATTAAAGACGCATAAAAGCTGGTAAATTTGGCCCAATCGATGCACAAGTCCTAAAACAAGACTTTTTCGATTCCTTACACCTGAAAGTCTCAAAAAACGACATCGACTTGTCGATTTTACCCGCTTTCCGTGTACGTACGCGTCCCAACACCTGAAATTATTGCAGGCCATACAATTGGCTTTCACACAAACTTAATTTGACCTGAGTAGGTCAAAGAGTTCCTGAGATATCTGACCTTTTAAACCGATCTGGGGCCTATTTCCTAACACAAATTTATATAGGTAACTCTGGTGCCCCCCACCGTGACAACGTTAATGTTTCTACTTCAAAAATATGTTCAGGTGCGATGATTGTTGCGGTTTGAAACAAGAATTATGATTTCAGTTCTAACCCCTAACAATTTGTAAATAAAAAAAACTGCTCCTAGTCAAAAGTCGCTGAGTATGTCTGAGTGTGGTCTCGAAAAACTACGAAACCAGTTTAATTTATAATAAACCGTAAATATTTTGTGAAGAGTCAAAGTTCAAGAAAATCCCTTGGAAAAACCATTTTTGTGTAGTCATTCAAAGGTGAAGATGCACCCTATTCTTATCCGCGGCCTTCGCCCGGCTCAATCAAAACAAAATTGTAGTCATTTAGTTGTGAAACAGCTTAAATTATATCTCCAATTAAAGTGCAAACACGATCATGAGTATTCACAAAAGCCGAATCATAAATCAGGACTTACCAAGGGAGTTTCATGAACTTTTACTATTCACAAAATACTGTAGTTATGTTTATATAGTTGAACATATATTATAGATTATAGTTATGGTTATAAACTTAACTTGTTTTCGTCCTTTTTAGAGACCACACTCAGGCATACTCACCGACTTTTTACGAGGAGCTTTTGGTATGTATGTTTCTATTTACAGTAACTATTTCTTCCTCAAAGAAGTGAGTACTTTTTGCTTTGCCAGAACTAATAGTTTAAATGTTTGTTAACTATCAACCATTTAATCCGTGTTCAGTAACGGCTTCAGAGGATTAGTCCTGCTACACAAAGTTAAATATTCAATAGAATTCCTTCACGAATCCAAACCGATTTCCTAGTTTACAGTCTAGCTTAAGGCGGTACACAATTGACAGTGTTCACCACAAGGGCGACTAAGCGCCGACTCATTTAAACTTCTGGAACTGGAACTTGGGCATTTCATTTATTTTAGTGCAAGTTCAAATCCCAGCTGAGGCTTAGTTGCGACAGCCGCAAAAATATTTATATACTTGCAAACTAACTTGCAGTTTTTATTAGTTTAGCAACTGTAATCCGGCTTATGGATTTACTACTGCTTGTACTAAAGAGGAGGTATGATTTCATTCATAATTTATAGCATCCTACGTAAGGCGCCCAGAGCGCAGCGACCAAATACATTTATTACATTCGGCACCTGTAAGTGAAGTTATATCCTTTAAGCTAAAATGCCAGTCCTTGTCGTGCGTCCAGGAGATACTTGGCACTTCCTACGCATTAGAGAGCACTCACTTCATCCAGACGTTGTAATTATGAATGCCGTGTTTTACGTCTAGTCAGTCAAGTGTCCTTAGCAAACTAAATATTTACAGTTTCTCCCTTCATCTTCTTTGGAAGGAAGAGGCGGAGAGTCCAGAAGAGTCACGTTATGCTCTCTTTTATGGTGAAGACTGAATAATTAAGAGGAGGCCTGACTCTTCACGTTCATTAAAAACCCTGTTTACTCAGGCTTGGTTTAATTTGAAAGCCTTATTTATTATTCACCATATATAGAAGGAGGATCTTTTATGCCCCCGCCAGGAGAGCATTAAATTCCCAAAATTTCCTGAATTCACTTAACTCGGGTTCATTAAAATGATGTGGCCATCATATACGACTAAGCGTATCTACCGAAGATAAATCCACGCCACTCACAGTGCGGCCAACCACTTTGAAAATGGCCAAAATTAGTTGAATGCTGATTACTATGTATCTTTGTGCGTAGAATCCGAATCTGAAGTCAAATTTTTGATACGAAGATTTGGTTACTTTTAAAAAACGATTTTTCGGGTTTTCTTTAAAATTATGACGCGAAAAAAAATTTCATGGTTAATCTATAAGTTTCACATCGAAAATTGAAAAAAAAAAAAAACATTTTTAAGCAACATTTGATCCCCGAAATTACGTTTTCGGTTTCTTGGTGAGGTATGTCAAAATTAACACCGGAATCCAATTCTATTCCTCTGATTATGTGGGACTCGATGTATAACACTATATAGAGGTCACGGCGGCCTTATTGAATCACTTTAAATACGACTATTTTTATTTGATCCTCAGTGACTTTGGGAGGTCACATTTCGGCTTTGAATAGGATTCGGATATTTTCACCTGTGTGGGTCGATTTACAATACCAGATCTATCTGCAAATATTCACAGTTCAAAGGGGGCGCCGTCATGACTTATGCGTCTAAATTTGCAAAAAAAAAGCCATCAAAAAATGAGGGGATAATCGACGCTAGTAGGTAAAATAATGACATTTTCCTACTTACACAAACATAATTAGTTTCCCTACTTGCGTCGATTATACCCTCATTTTTCGTGGAATTATATTTGCAAGCTTAGAAACGCATAAGTCATGACACCGCCGACTTTGATTTGTGAATATGTGTACCTAGATAAATCTGGTAGTCTTAAATCGAACCGCGTTGGTCAAAACACCTGAATCTTAATCAAACCCGATGTGTGATCCCTCAAAGGGCACCGAGGGGCAAATAGAAATAGTCTTGTTATATAGAATTATACCATAAATAATGTAATAGTCCGACGCCTCGTGCTGAAGTTATAAAGGATGGCACAGTACATAATTGAGAATTGGATTCCGGTGTTCTGTTTTGACATATCTCATCAAAAAACTCGAAAAACCGAAATTTTGGGGATCAAATTTTGCTCGAAAATTGTCCAAATTGTTAAATCACTAAACCTGTTGAAACTTGATGTAAACAAAGCCACGGGTACCTAAATTAATCTATTCAGAAGCAACCGAACCATTAGAATGCTAGCCAGACTTTAAAAAAGCTTCCTGTATCCAACTAATCTATACAAATCTAATATAAGATAACATGCTCAACTCTTGCCTGAATAATATAATCTAACCAACCCTAACCTAAGCTATTCAAACCTATAACCTAAACCAAGGCAGACAAACCTAACCTAAGCTATCCAAGCCTATCCTCAACAAAGGTCAAAGAAATTATTTTTCGGTAAACTATAAAATACCATGATTGAAATGGAACCCACGAAGAATCTCACTAGGTGTGTTTAATAATAATGAATTTGCTTCTCAGGTTGGCCTGTTCCCCGCCTAAGCTGGTGGCGTGAGAATGCCCTTTTGGATGACTCCTGGGAAGTCTCATCCGAGCACGTGATCTCAACGGTCGTCAGCAACACGCTAACGCTGGAGCGGCTTGTCCGGGCCGACCTCAACGCCAGGCTGACCTGCCAGGCGGCCAACAGTAACATCAGCATCCCCGTCTCCACCACCGTCTCACTCGAAATGAGTTGTGAGTAAAAGTTTAGCCTAACTCTCCGCTTTCCCCATCCTTTAACCCAAGCTTGGCTAGGGAACCCGTTAGGGAGGCCTGTCAACCGACAGAGGAAAGTAGGTCATTTGCTCTAAAATACGAGACTTTGTACCAGAGGCCGGGAAAATGAACTGAATTCGGCCTCAGTCTCAACCCTAGTCTTCTTGCCTCACCATCATAAACATAACTTAAAATCATTTTGAAAGCGAAACCCGGCCCGGGGAATGGATACCTACTAAGCTCTGTGAAGTAATTCTATTCGGAGGGGACCTAAACCTTCTGGGTTAGATACTAATAATAGTAAAAGGTAGGAACACTTTGTATTGTATTCATAGGAAAGCGGAGCGGATGGAGTCCGAGAATAAACTATCCGTTGCTGTTGGTCTATGCTGAGATTAGGATTGGTATATTCCGAAAAGATAGGTAGTTTATTTAAAAATGCATTTTTACTGGTTTCACTTAATCGCGCTGTCTGATATTTAAATGCCGTGTTTGAATTCTTGTTCAATGGAGTAAAATTGGTATCCTCCGAATGATTAATGTGGCACACATAACTATGGCTAGGCTAGTTTAGCCTACATTATGCCAGGCTTGATTGATTTAAAACACTATCTACTGTATCTGTAGCTAGTAATCAAAGAAATCATTCATTATTTTCTATTTTATATTAAGCAAATATACGAGGTCTCAGATTCCTAAAAATTAGGCAATTTTGCTGGAACTACTGTAAAATAAGACATGAGCACAGAGTTGAAATAGACACAGCTGGAGCTTTTTAGCCTGGAAGAGGCGTTAAAACAAATTGAGTTTAGGTCTCCCTTAACTTTCTCCCAGTTTTCCTGCATGGCTAGTCCGATGGGATTCCATAGTCCCTGGCTGGGTCCCTCCAGAGATTAGCCTGGACCACAACTAATTAGAGTATGGATGTGATCCATTACCCACACCTACCTCGGCCCATGGCTCCCAGCCACTGCCTAATTCCTCCTATTAATGGAATTTATGTATTGATGTAAGTGCTCACTTAACTTAATTAAAGTGGCTTAGAAGAAGGAGGTGCTGCTGGTGAAAGGAGGGCAGGGAGTTCCTTAGCCACTTTCTTACTTCGCTGTTGACTCTCCTTGGAAGGCTAAGTTGGGTGCTTGGTAAATACGAGGTCCTGAGGGCCTGAGGCTAGGGCTGGACGACGTAATTGGAATATTCAGCCCTGGGCCCAGAATGGGCCCGTAAATAGAAACGGAACAGCCTGCAAACAGCGACAAGGGTTTATTATGTACATTACGGTATAGCCGAAATATTTAATACCAAGTAATATTGGGGAAATTCGCCAACGTGTGACGTGCGTCGACCTGTAGCAGACTAAAGACAACCACGCCTACCTCGTCAGACTAGTTCATGTTTATTCAGTACGTTTGCTACTGTAAATATTCTTGGAAAACCTTGCGAATTTAGATATTGACATACGAATACATATGAGCATTGGATTTATTTTCACCCGGGCAGGCTAATAAGGTCAAGTAGACATAGTACGATTTGGAATATATGTACTAGCACGCTTTCTAAGCACTGAGAGCTGAATTCTGTTTCGGAAATGGCCACAATGATGAAATACAAGCATTTCTAAAATCATATAGTGGGTGAATGAAATGTGTAAAATGTCCCGCTTGATAAAATCTGTTTTATTCATGCGGAAAATACAATACCCAAGTAGTTAATTTGGTGTATAAGTATATTGAGAGATCATAATTAACTTGTAAAATGGAAATTAGTTGAAATGAGTATAATAGTGTACTTTCTAGAAAGAGCTATTTTATCTCCTATGTGAAAATACAAATCAATATAAAGTGATAGCCAATACAGATATTCTGAATTATTAAAAAAAATAACAGTATTTATTTTCAAATATTGGCACTCAAAACGGTCAGATGTATGTTGATGACGTAATACCTAATTTTATGTTCTCCGGGTTCCCATATTCACAGCAAAATATATTAAGGAAGCTTTGGTACTGCATCATCCTCTGGCATTTTTATGTGCTCAATATATGACTGACTCAATTCCAAGTTAGATCATTATGAAAGTTCCCAAGTAACTAGTAATTGGAAAAAGTGAGCCTGCGCTCTGGACTCAGGTTAAGGGAGTAGAACACAAGTTTAATAAAAATGAGTCCTGCTCAACTTCCAAAATTACAGGGTAATCCTAGTAAGCCTGCCGCGGAGAACATTAATAGAGGAACAGAAACTGTGTTCCGAGACTAGAAAAATCAATTTTCACAGTAGGTGATACTTCTCTCATCCGTTTCTCCCCTTTGTTTTTGGAGCACTTACGAGGTTTTTTTCTTCTATTTTCAAACCCAGTGCCGGGTCTCATTTTCAATTGAGAGCCGGAGTAAAAACTTTTTTGGAGCTTAGCTCAAGTGTTGAGCCTGACACTCAATCCTCCCCAACTTTTCCCCCTTCAGTTTCTCCTTTTCCAGACCAGTATGGCTAAATTAAATCAGTTTCCTGCCAGCGCAGTCTGAAGGATCCCTAATTTTAAATTCAATTACTAATTAAGGTCCACACCACCTGAGCTCCATATATAGATTCAAAAGTGCAAATAGTAGGGAGAAGTGAATGAACTTAAGGCATCTGCCGAAACCCTCCTGTTGTCTCCTGCCTGGTTTGGTGTCAGAATATGGGATTAATGTAAAATCTCTGTAATGGCTCTGCTGCACGGAAGAGTTACATGTTCATGTTACATTGTATTGCGGGCCAGCACCCACGCTAGGCTACGACGTGAATGGACTCAGCCACAGTTTTTGCACGTAGGGCTCCGGAATAATCCTCGTCAGTTCTAGAATATTAGTAAATGGCGTGAATAAATAATGGTATTTTTATTTTTAGTGGAAAACGGGAATTGAGTGGATGAATTGCTCAATGGGATTCGGCTGGGTTTTATTCTGGAAACAATGCTATCTCCAGCCCTTCAATTCTTTGTTTCGAAACATTTACTCCAGTTAATGGGTCCCGTTATGGTTTCATTTTCACAATTTGAAAAATCCAGCTTATCGTCTACTGTAAGCTCTGAATTACTCGTACGTTTAAAATACGTTTAAAATACGTTCATCTAAATGTATTTACCAACTAGGAATCTTCTATATTGCACAGGGACCGATTTAAAACTGATCCTTGGTGTTACTTGTATACCAGTATATAGGAAAAAGCTAGGAGAAAGTGAGATCTTTCAATTGCATGTAAGTTCAAAGGTCGACAGAAGGACCCGCTTTTAGTTATTCCCATCATCATCAGTTCCCAGTCGCAATACAAGGGGTGCATTATATGTTGTATGCTTGGGCTCTCTTTCTAACAAAATATGAAGAAAGTAGAAAGTCTAATGAAGGAGTGGCCTTCTGCGCCTCATATTCCTCCATGCTCTACTAACCAAGTCAACTGATGGGTCTCTTCAAAGGAAGGGCTAGAGCCAATAACAGGGCGCCTTCTCTGTAGCCTATATTTCTTAGAAAGAAAAAAACAGTTGACGAAGTATCAAGTGTCCTCCACATATTGTATTTCATCTTTCATCCCTCCTTCAAGAAATAATGA